>NW_019014638.1:494507-507853 GCF_000150535.2 Carica papaya
TCCTATATGCTTCCGCAAGTGGCAGTCCATTGGAGTGTAATATTGCACCAATTTCTTGTAGTAGGTGTGCATTGTGCTTATTCAGTCTGTCGATCTTTTTTGAAAGATATGACATAACTGCAACTTCCTTTCCTCAACCCACTTGCCTAAGAAGTGATAAATACTGGTTAAGATTTTTCATACAGCTACAATAGACAGTTTGCACTTTCTTCTCCGAAAAAAAAAAGAATACACTTTTTGCACAAAGGTATATAGCTCCCAGATTGTCACAGCAGATATGCGGAGGCTGTGATTGTGAAACACCCAGTTCCTTTAAGCACCCAAATAAATTATGTGGTTGCAGAGTGTTTCAGGTGCTAATTTGTATTAACATGCCTTTTTATTTTCTTTTTCTCTCTCTTTTTGCCTTTTTTAGGATAGGATTGGAGGTAGGACTTAAACATAAGTCACCAGCTCTATTAAGGGAATGTTATGCCATGTGAGCTACATGCACTCGGCATCCCGTTATTTTTTGTTTCTTTAGTTTTTTATTCTTCTTTTTCCTTGTGGTGGATCTTATCCCTGCTGTAAATTTTTCTCTTTCTTACTAAAATTAGTTCTTCTTTTATATTAAAAAAATCTCGTATAGTCTTTCTTCCATATATTTATTTGCCTCTCTAGTTAGCTATCTACTCCTAGTTTCTTGTTCTTGTCATTTGTTTTATTTTTTAGAATAATAACAAGAGAAATAGTATTAATAATGTTTCAATCTATTCTTTTATTGCTGTGAATATCTTCTTGGTGTCTTTTGTTTAGTGCACTGTCACTGTTCCAGATTATTCAAGTTATGTGCTAATAAAATTGCCATTTTAATTCATAGGCAGAGGCAAAAATACTCAAGGGGCCACATGAGAACCTGGAAAGTTATTTAGAAGCAATTGATCAGCTGAGAAGTAATATTCGTTTTTTTAGCCACAAGAAAGGCTTTAGGAACAGTGATGGGATGCTTAACCATGTGAATAGCTTGCTTGCTAAAGCTATATCAAAGCTGGAAGAAGAATTTAAGCAGCTATTAGCTTCTTACAGGTTTGAACTTTGTTAAACATCAGTTCCTTCCATAATTTGTATATTTATTGGCAGGAAAGGTAATTTGTGCTTAAAAATTGTCCGTTTCAATTATTCTTCATTCACCTTATCTATTTTGTTCTTTCTGGTATGGTTTGATGCGGAACCTCAAGACTCTTGCTTGAACCTTATAACTTTTTAATCGGTTTAGAACAGAATTTAGATTACAAATAAAAAAGAATGAAATTTGTTCAATCATTCAAATGGTAGAAGTTAAATAGAACACAAAAAAGATAAATGATATCTCTTGAACCCAATCCAAACAAGCACCTAGAACAATTGAAATAGGAAATCAAAATTGAAATACAAGTGATAACAATTGTATTCCAAATCAACACCTTGTGCATAAAGTGAAAAAAAAGTCAAAATGCTCTCAACTCAAGTCTGAAATATTTGATTACAACTCTTGATGTCCACAAAGAAGAGTTCATTTGGTATTTATACCCAAATAAATCAATGATAAGTTACAACAATAACTACAATTGTAACTTCCACAATAATTAAGTTAATTATGTGATAATTACAATTGTAATTCCAACAATAAATAAGCTAATTATAGGCATGTAATTGTCATGTAATTCCTTGTAACTCCAATATTCTTAACCAACACCATTAATTATTTGTGGCACCATATAATTATGTACTCATTCTTGTAATAACACTAAGATAAGACTTAAACCGAGTTATACTTGACTATATGGGCTTAATTAACTCAAACTAAAATAAAATAATTCAAAATACTTAAAACAACTTAACTAATTCAGCCCATACATAAGGTTTATTCATCCATTACCAATAAGATTCAAACAAGCCCAAATTATCCCAAATCATTTAAACCCAATTAAAGTTACGAATTTGAGCTATTCAAAAAGTTCATATTTGAACTTTTCACAATTGGCCAGCCCATCATCTATATATTTTTGAGTAAAAACTTGGAGCAATTCTTTAAACTTCTTTGCTTTTGATCTCGTTATTGGTCCACTGAAATTTTTCAGGTTTTGAACTCTATTTGTGTTTACGTCATTTGAAATTTGCTCCAAGTCATATTTTGATGCTCTTTGAGTATCTTGAGTGTTTTTAGCCTTGTTTGCATCATTCCCCTCCCCTCAAAAGGATTCGTTCTCGAATCAATTCCTACATCAATTTCAAAAAGGGGATAAATCAGATATGTTAAACGTAGTCGAAACACTATACTCACCTGATAGGTCCATTTTGTATGCATTTTCATTGATTTTGGCTATGATTTGAAATGGACCATCCCCATGAGCATCCAACTTAGATTTCTATTTTGATGGAAATCGTTCCTTACGCAAATGAACACACACTCAATCTCCAGGTTCAAATGAAATCTTGTGCCTTCCTTTATTGACATGGGATGCTATTTGTTCATTTTTCTTTTCAATGTTTTGCGTTACTTTTTCATGAATTGCTTTAACCATTTTTACTTTCTTATGTCCATCCAAATTAGAAATGTCACTTATAAGAATAGCCAACAAATCAAGTGTAGTTAAGGGATTAAAATCATACACAATTTCAAGAGGAGAAAACCCAATAGAAGAATGTATACTCCGATTATAAGCAAATTTAACAAATGGTAGCATATCTTCCCAAGTTTTAACATTTCTTCTAATTAAATCACGTAATAATGTACCAAGTGTTGTATTTATTGTTTTAGTTTGACTATCCGTTTGTGAATGTATAGTAGAAAATAAATGTTTGGTCCCAAGTTTGGACCATAAAACTCGTCAGAAATGGTTTAAAAACTTAACATCCCTATCGGACACAATGGTTTTAGGAATGTCATGCATTCTAACAATTTCGCAGAAGAACAAATCCGCTATGTGTGTGACATCATTTGTTTTGTAATATGGTATAAAATGTGCAATTTTGAAAAAACGATCAATAACAACAAATATTGAGTCTCGGCTTTTTCTAGTTCTAGGTAAACCCAACAAAAAGTCCATAAAAATATCAACCTAAAGATGTGTAGGAATTTGTAATGGCATATATAATTCATGTGGTTGAACTCTAGACTTAGCTTGCCTACATGAGATGCACTGCGCACAAATTTTCTCAACATGTTTGCGCATATTAGGTTAAAAGAAATGTTCATGCAAAATAGTCAAAGTTTTTTCAATTCCAAAATGTCCCATTAAACCACCACTATATACTTCACGAACAAGCAACTCCCTAATAGAACTATTAGGCACACATAATTTTTTCTTTTTAAATAAAAAACCATTATGCCTATAAAAGTCTTGAAATGCCGCATATTCACAAGCTACATAAACATTTGAAAAATCACTATCATGCAAATACAATTCTTTGAAATGCTCAAATCCCAATAATTTTGTAGAAAGAGTAGAGATAAGACTGTACATTCTTGAAAGCACATCAGCTACCACATTTTCTTCTTCTTGCTTATATTGGATCACATATGGGAAGGACTATATGAATTTTACCCATTTTGTATGTCGTTTATTAAGCTTGTCTTGTCTTTTCAAATGTCTCAAAGATTCATGATCGGTGTGAATCACAAATTTTTTGGGTAACAAATAATGCTGCCATGTCTTTAATGCTTTTATCAAAGCATAAAACTATTTGTCATAGGTGGAATAATTCAATTGTGCACCATTGAGCTTCTCACTGAAGTAAGCAATGGGTCTTTTATCCTACATAAGAACAGCACCTATCCCAAGCCTAGAGGTATCACATTCAATTTCAAAAGTTGAATCAAAATTAGGCAATCTTAATAAAGGCGCATTATATAACTTTTCTTTCAATAAGGAAAACGCATATTCTTGTTCTTTTCTCCAAACAAACCTCTTATCTTTTTTCATGATTTCAATTAAAGGAGCAGCAACGGTGCTAAATTTTTTTACAAATCTCCTATAGAAACTTGCCAAACCATGAAAACTACGCACCTCACTTACACTTTTAGGTGTCGGCCACTCTTGAATAGTCTTTACTTTTTCACTATCTATCTCTATTCCTTTTGCACTTACGACATATTCTAAGAAAATGATGTGATCAATGTAAAATGTGCATTTTTTCATGTTAGCATGTAGTTGAAATTTGCGCAATGTGTCAAACACTTGTCTCAAATGCATGACATGCTCATCAATAGATTTACTATACATAATAATGTCATTGAAGTAGACAACCACAAACTTTCTAATAAATTCACGTAAAACGTGGTTTATTAAACGCATGAAAGTACTTGGCGCATTAGTTAAGCCAAATGGCATAACCAACCACTCATATAACCCTTGTTTTGTTTTAAAAGCAGTTTTCCATTCATCTCCTGGTTTCATTCTTATTTGGTTATAACCACTTTTAAGATCAATTTTAGAAAATACACAAGCACCATGCAACTCATCTAACATATCGTTAAGTCGAGGTATTGGGTGTCGATTTTTTACTGTTATTTTGTTGACGGCTCTACAATCAACACACATACGCCAATTACCATCTTTTTTGGGTACTAAGAAGACGGACACTACGTATGGGCTTAAACTTTCTCGAATGTGCTCTTTTTGTAAGAGCTCCTCTACTTTCCTTTGAAGCTCTTTGGTCTCTTCGGGATTGTTTCTATAGGCTGGTCTATTTGGTATGGCAGCCCCGGGAATGAAGTCAATTTGATGCTCAATCCCTCTCAAAGGTGGTAAACCTTGAGGTAGATTATCAGGAAAGACATCGTTAAATTCCTGCAAAATTTCAACCATAACACTTGATAAAGAAGGGTCAAGTTTGTTAGTTGAGAAACAAGGTTCCTTGTACATGAGTACAATCATTGGCTTGTTAGAAAATAAAGTTTTTCTCACATATCTCATTTTAGCATAAAAGCTCATTTTCTTTCCCTTATTCTTTTCTATGGTCGAATGCACCTCTCTTTCTTTTTCCTTTTGATCTTCATTTTTCCACTTTAATTTTCTCTCACCCTCTTTTCTTTTCTCTTTTTCTTTTTCTTTTCTTTTTCTCTCGGCCTCTCTTTGTGCGAATTCATCATGGGACTTTTCAAGTTGCATTTGGCCTTCAAAAACTTGTTTAGGGGTTAAAGAAAGAAGAGTATACTTTTTGCCTTCTTTTTCTACCATGTACCTATTGAGATACTCATCATGCATTACTCTCCTATCCCATTACCATGGTCTGCTCAACAAGATATGACTAACTTGCATAGGAACTACATCACATGTCACCTCATCACTATACTTCCCAATAGTAAAAGGCACCCTCACTTGCTTATTAACTCTCACCTGCCCACTATTGTTAAGCCATTGCAGTTTATAGAGTTTAGGATGTTTTGTAGTTTTCAAATCCAGTTTATCAACAAATAAGGTACTAGCCACATTTATACAACTTCCCCCATCAATAATCATGCTATACAATTTTTCATTTACTAGACATTTAGAATGAAAAATATTCTCTCTTTGTAACTTAACCCCCTCATCATCATTCCTTACTTGCGTATTCAAAGCACGCCTAAAAACCAACAATCTACCTTCCATAGGTGTTTTCCCATCACTATAATCCTCCAAAGGAGACATTTCATCCTCCACATCACTCTCATCATCCGTTTCAATACCGTCACCACGCATCACCATTACCCTTTTATTTGGGCATTGGGATACAATATGACCTAAACGCAAGCATCTAAAACACTTGATATCTCTATTCCTAGGAGTTTGAGAGTTAGAAATACATTTTTTTTATTATCATTAGCATCTTTTGGCTTAGTTTTGTCATCTCTTTTGAATTGGACAACCTTGTTATTTCCCCTCCAATTCGGCCTCCAATTAGAATTTTGGGCCGAATAAGTGTTGGCTTGCCTTGTGTTCCCCTTTTGCTTTAATTGTCTTTCAATCTTTATAGCCATGTGCACCATATCATCAATCTCCATATAATGTTGAAGCTCTACAATGTTGGCTATGTTTTTGTTAAGACCATTTAAGAACCTTGCCATAGTAGCTTCCCTATCCTCTTCAATATTAGCCCATATAATGTCTATCTCCATCTCTTTGTAGAAGTCTTCTACACTCTTGTTCCCTTGTATAACGCCTTGCAATTTTTGATATAAGTCCCTACAGTAGTGAGTAAGAACAAAGCGTCTTCTCATGATAGCCTTCATTTCGGCCCAAGTGGAAATATGTCTCTCTCTATTTCTCCTTTTACTTGTGATGAGTTGATCCCACCACACAATGGCATACTCTCCAAACTCCACGGCCGCAAACTTTATCTTTTTCTCCTCCGAATAATTGTGGCACTCAAAAATAAGCTTCACCTTGCGCTGCCATTCAAGATAAACATTCGGATCATTCTTGTCTAGAAAGGATGAGATTTTCATTTTGATGCTCCTAATGTTTTTATCAAGATTGTTTTGACTCCTACCATAATTTCGACCTTCATTGACCAAAGTAGTTTGGTCATCAAATTCTTCCTCCACTTCCTCATCAAAAGGTGGTGTTGGAAGTCTTCTTGCCTTTGGATTGGTTTGGGAAGCTTTCCCTCTCGTGGAATTTAACTCACTTTGTTGTTTCTCTAGTTTCTCATTCATGTTGCCAATAGCTAGTTGAATCCTCTCAAATTGTTGTTGCATTGCTTTGATGATGAATTCTTGATCTTTTGATGGTCTTTCACTCCCTTGTGGCTCCATCTTCAATATAAAATTTTAATGACAAACAAAATAGATTGCATCCTTACAAATCACTCCCTCACATGTTTATTCTCGTAGTATGGGCACTCATGTTTCACTCAATTTTGGCTTTTATCCTCTTTTGAGTTCACATTCTCTTGCTTTTTACCACTCAAGCAGTCTTTTATAATTTCATACAGAAGAGCCAATTCAAATAACAATTAATTATCACTATGTACTCAATTTTAATTAGAGATAATAAAGAATTTCTAAAGAAACAAGATACACGAATTCAACTCTAGACGTAAATTAGAATAATCTAAACAATGAAGAGCATATACTTGATATAGAAATAAGTGTATGATGATTTTTATGTAAATTAGGCAACAACGAATCAATATTATTATCTCAAGATGTAATAAGAAGTAAATGGGCAGAAATATTAAATGAAAACTAAAGATGCAAGAAAAAAAAATGGTGAATCTGAAATTTAATGCACGAAACTTGTAATTCTTTAATAAAATCATAAATTATCACCCAAAACACTCAAATTAAGTGCAACAAACAATTTTGGATGAAAACAAACTCAATTGAGGTGAGTTATTTTCAAATAGCCCCAAAAATTACACAAACAATCTCAACCAAATAAACAGACTTGAAATGAGTTTTCTTTTAAATTTTAAATGTATTTTGAATGTTATATGAGATAAATAAAAGGAAAATAACAGCAGGTGTTTCAATTACACAAAATAGGATTGGTTGAAGTTTGTTTTGCACAATTAAGCAAATTAGGCTAATCTTATTTTTTATTTATTTATTTTTTGCTGAATGCAAATTTATCTCTCTTTTTTTTGCAAGAAATAATAAAAATAAAGATAACAAAATAAAGATAGACTAATTTACTTGGTGAACCAATGCTCTGATACCAAATGATGCGGAACCCCAAGACTCTTGCTTGAACTTTAGAACTTTTCAATCGGTTTAGAACAGAATTTAGATTACAAGTAAAAAAGAATCAAATTTGTTCAATCACCCAAATGGTAGAAGTTAAATAGAATTCAAGAAAGATAAATGTTATCTCTTGAAGCCAATCCAAACAAGCACTAAAAACAATTGAAATAGGAAATCAAAATTGAAATATAAGTGATAACAATTGTATTCCAAATCAACACCTTGTGTATAAAGTGAAAAGAAAGCTAAAACGCTCTCAACTCAATTCTAAAATATTTGATTACAACTCTTGATGTCCACAAAGAAGAGTTCCTTTGGTATTTATAAGCAAAAAAATCAATGATAAGTTACAACAATAACTACAATTATAACTCCCACAATAACTAGACTAATTATGTGATAATTACAATTATAACTCCAACAATAATTAGGCTAATTATAGGCATGTAATTGTCATGTAACTTTTTGTAACTTCAATCTTCTTAAGCAACACCACTAATTGTTTGTGGCACCATATAGTTATGGGCTCATTCTTGTGATAACACTAAGATAAGACTTAAGCTCAAATGAGTTACACTTGACTATATGAGCTTAATTAACTCAAATTAAAATAAAACAATATAAAATATTTAAAACAACTTAACTAATCCAGTGCATACACAAGGTTTATTCACCCATTACCAATAAGACTCAAAGAAGCCCAAATTATCCCAAATCATTTAAACTCAATTAAAGTTACGAATTTGGGCTGTTCAAAAAGTTCATATTTGAACTTTTCACAATTGGCCAGCTCATCATCCATATGTTTTTGAGTGAAAACTTGAAGCAACTTTTTAAACTTTTTTGCCTTTGATATTGTTACTAATCCGCTGAAACTTTTCAAATTTGGAACTTTATTTGTGTTTACGTCATTTGAAATTTGCTCCAAGTCACTTTTTTATGCTTTTTGAGTATCTTGAATGTTTTTACCTTTGTTTGCATCATGGTTGTTGATTTTGCAGCAAACCAGTGGAGCCAGACCGGCTTTTTGATGGCCTTCCAAACTCACTGAGACCGTCGTCAGACCAAGGTGATTCGGGTATCAAGAATCATTCCAATAACCACCATGAGCAACAAAACAATGACTTAGATGCAACTTACACACTTCCTACACTAATACCACCACGAATTCTGCCACTTCTGAATGATTTAGCAGAGCAAATGGTTCAAGCTGGCCACCAGCAACAGTTACTCAAAATTTATAGGTGAGAGTTTCAGTGCAATTTTGAGTTATTATCTGTTATCCATTGGCTTTTGGTTTATTTAAAAAAAAAGCAATGGCTTTTGGTGTTTAATCATCGGCCATCCTTTAAAAATGGGTAAATAATTTCGTAATTGATGTATGCTAAGTTTACATAAATTGGATTGTTGTAGATGTTAAAGTGGGTTTTATGATTCTTTCTATAAGGAAAGCACTACAAAATTTCTATTATTTTTCTATTGGAAAGAAATATTAGTAAGATTAAGAAGAGACTGCATCTTTGATGATGGTCTTCGAGTAATTTTAGCTAAATACGAGAGTAAGTTAAAGCATGAAATCGATTTTTATACTCAAGAAAGCCAAATAAAAAAGTAATTCTAATTATCGTTCTATCAGTCTACTAACTAGTTTCTATAAGATCATTACTTAGTGAGGTTTTAGAGGACACAACTTAACTGAACCAAATTGCTTTTGTTGGAGGTCGGCAAAGTGATTCTTTATGGTTCTTTCTATTACAAAAAATCACAATTTTGTTTTTTACTTTTTTTGTAGGAAAGGAAACATTAGTAAGATAAAGAAGAGACTACATTATAAAAGTAGATTTAATGATGTCTTTTGAGGAATTTTATCTAAATGGGAGAGTAAGTTAGAGCATTAACCCAGCTTTTATAACCCTCATACTCAAGAAAAGAAAATAAAAAAGGATATTGATTATCATTCTATTAGCCTAGTAACCATTGTCTATAAGGACATTACTTTGGAGGACACAACTTAACTAAATAAATTGCTTTTGTGGGAGGTTGGCAAATTTTGAATGGAGAACGGACTAATGGAGCATATGAATAGGGCAAAGAAGGAAGTACTGGTCCTTAAATTCGATATTGAGAAGGCTTATATTAGGGTGATTTGTCCTTTTTAGGAGAAAGGATGGATAGAAAAAGAGTTGGTGCTAGATTATGAAGATGAATATTGGATGTTCCTGTGCAGCCATAACCAATGGAAATCCATAAGAGTGGTTTGCAAGTTCACAGTAAGAGGATACCCTCTTTCGTTGTCTTTATTTAGCATGGTAGTGGATGTATTGAGTCTAATGTTATCCAGGGGTTTAAAAAGAGGGAGGATAGAATAATTTTTTGTCAGAAATGATACGAGTAAAGGTGTCCCATCTTCAATTTGGGGATAATACGATTTTATTTATTTCACATAACTATAGATTAATCACTATGCCCTGGCGTTTGTGCAATTGTTTGAGCACCTCTTAAGACTTTGTATAAATTTGGCCCAGAGTGGATTGGTAGGAATAAATGCGCAGACAAGACTGTAGGTGACCTAGTTGAGGCAAGCTGATGTCTAAGTTAGCTTGGTCAATCACCTATTAGGTGTTCCATTGGTTGGAAATCCTAGAAGTAAATTTTTTTAGGATGGGGTGGTTAAAAAGTGTCTATAAGGCTAGAGAGTTGGAACTAATATTTGTTTTCTTTAGTGGGTAGAGTCACACTAATTCAGTAATGTTTATCTAGTCTTCTCTATTGCTTGTCATTGTTCAAGATACTAGTAGGGTTAGTTGAGAGATTGAAGGGAGTAATGAGAAGTTTTTGGGCAGGGCTAGTGGAGAGCACATAGATTATTTAGTTAATTAGGAGGTATTTTATCGGTCTAAAACTTTGGGAAGTTTAGGCGCGGCAAATAAGAAATTAAGGAATTTGTCATTATTGGTTAAATTGTTATAGCCTTTTCTGTAGGAACTTACTTTCTTGTGGCATAGAGTGAACAAAAGCATCTATCAAGTTAAAGTTCCATCCAATAACAGAATGTAATGCACCAAGGGTATGTTAGAAATAGGTAATTAATATATAAAGCAAAAAGGGAAACTTACACACAGGGGTAATTAGTCATTTCACGTGTACAAATTAAAGTCAGAGTTTTGGGTTAACCGAATTGACCAAGGAAGATCACCTCAGATCCCTTCCCCGTCGCTGCAGCCGCAACATCTGAGCAGTTTCCACTTGCTTTTGTCGCTCTCCTCCTTATCATTTATAGACTATAAATAGATGTTTCTTTTACGAACGTAATCATAGATAAATTATTGAAATCAAAGTATATTTTCCTTCAAATGTAGCCGATTCTTAGCTTTCTTTTTCTCTCTCTACTTTCTCTCTCTTTCTTCCTCTTTCCTCCAGATTTGAACCATGTATCAGGTTTGTGATAAGGTGGTATCAGAGCCGCATACCAGATCCAAATGGGATGTGGTGGTATTCAACCAGATATGGCCAAATTCAGAGGTAAAATTATGAGATTCAATGACAACTGAACTTGTTGGTGGACATGATTCACGACAGAGCTCTCATTGGAATCACTTCCTCTTCCCTTTTGCTGCGCGAAGAGAATGAAAAAGAAGGGATGAATTGGCTTTTAAGGGAGAAAAACCTAAAATCGGTTTAGTGATTAAATTGTTTGATAAAACCCTAAAGCTGTCTGGTTTGAACCAGATTGGATCACTGAACCGGACCAGTTCATACCCCACTCTTGAAGACGAAGAAGAAGGGGAAAAAGAATAAGAGATAGAAGAAGAAGAGACTAAAGAAGAAAAAGCAAAAGAAGAAGAGGTTAAAGAAGAAGATGTCGCCAGACGAAGCAATTGGCAACAACGGCAAGCGTGGTGTGGGGCATCAAGGTGATGGTGTGTGAGATCTTTGTGCTATTTTTACATTGCCCATCATGCTGATTGCAAGTGATCTTACTCAATGTCTTACGAGTGGCAGCAGAGGAGCTGGTCATGCCTTCACTTTAAACAATCAAGATGAAGACGAAAACTTTTGAGAAAGAGATGGAGAGACGGAAGGCAGATTAATTTAAAATAATAATAATAATAAAAATAAAAAATAGATTAATTTTTAGAGAGAGAGAGGAGAATGAGTGAAATGAGGACGATGATGAAAGTGACAAAGAGAACAACTGTCGATTTTTTTTTTTCTTCTTGAAAAAAAAAAGAAACAAAAAAAAAACTATCTTGAAAACCAGATATATGAGGGGTCAGCAAGTCTTTGGCATCATATAATGGGATGGTGGATCTCAACGTTGGGGGTAAGGTTGATGTTCACGGGGTAGGTATTATAAGGTAGAAAGGGTAAGTTAGGAAGTCGGTAAATAATATGTAGGGGTAGAAAGGAAAATTTACACACAGGAGTAAATTAGCCATTTTGCATGTAGGGATTAGAGTTAGGGTTTTAGGTTAACTGAATCAACCAAGGAAGATAACCTCAAGGCCCTTCCCTATCACTGTTGCCGCAACATTTGGGCAGTTTCATCCGCCTTTGCTGCTCTCTTCCTTATCATTTATAGCTTATAAATAGACTTTTCTTCTACGAACGTAATTATGGAAAAAATTACTGAAATCAAAATATAATATTTTATTTCAAAATCTATTTTCCCATCATGCTTCTTTCAGATGGTATCAAATGGGGACAGGTTCCTTTTCATCTTGACAATAATGGCTCAAGCATGAAAAATTCAAATCACTAACATGGAGAAACACTCTTGTTAGGGGACAACTAACTACAGAGTTGCTCAAAAGTTGAAGATCTTAAAAGCAGAAATTAAAAATTGGGCCAAAGTCACTGATAAGCAAGAAGAGGACTTTTCAGGTATTATTGATGAAATTGATAATCTTGACAGGTTGGAGGCTGAAAACCACTTATCCCCTCAAGACAAAGAGAAACGAAGCAATCTGAAATTTAATCTGACACATAAACTTCATCTAGAAGCAATTTCTTGGAAACAAAAATTTAGGAAAAAATAGCTCAAAGACAGGGATAAGAACACAAAATATTTTTACATGTTGGCCAATCATTGAAGAAGGATCAACTTCATTGATGAACTCGACGTTGGCGGATACATTCTCAAATGCAATAATGAAATGAGAGATGGGGCAAGTAAGTACTTTCATAAGTTATATACTGAGAATTCTTCCTCCCGTCCCCGACTTGATGATCTTCATTTTAATAATATTAATGATAGTGACTGATATCTATTGAAAATGAAATTCACTAAGACAGAAATTTATGACTGCCTTCGGGATCATAATGATGATAAAGCCCCAGGGCCAGATGATCAATCTTAAATTCATTCAATCTTTTTGGGATGTCATTAAGTAAGACATCATGATTTCTTTATTGATTTCCATAATTATGGTTCCTTTGTAAGATCACTCAATTCTACTTTTCTTGTTATGATATTGAAGAGGACTAATCTGGAAAACATTAGAGACTATCGGCCTATTAGTCTCACTGAGTGCATCTATATTTTCAAAGATTCTGGCTAAAACATTATTTACAATTATTCACAAGATAATTGGTGACTCACAGAATATAATTGATGACTCAGAGAATACTTTTATTTATGGTAGAAAAATTCAAAATC
>NW_019014638.1:508925-523451 GCF_000150535.2 Carica papaya
ATCATGATCAATCTCGAACTAAAAATAACACATTTGGTTCAAGACTTTGGAAGAACATCTGGAAACTAAACAATATTATTTTATAACACTCTAGTTAGGTTATTGGGAAGGGCAACAAAATAAGATTTTGGTATGACATATGGCATGACAAGTCTACTTTTCAAACAAGATTCCTCTGATTTATGCTATTGTCAAGGACAAAAATATTTTGGTTAAAGATGCTACGGTTCTTGACAATCAGGACTTTTGACGGGTGTCAATATTCAAAAACTTCTAAGATTGAAAGTTGGAGGAATATTTATTCTTGTTATAGACTCTGTTTTTAATTCAAGTTTATGACAGAGAGGACAATCTAAAATGATTACTCTTAAAAAATGGTACTTTTACTGTCAGATCTCTCTACAACCACTTAACAGACAATCTTAATCAGAACAACGTTAGCTTCCTTTCCAACATGATATGAAAATGGGGTACAACTACAAGAATTTTATTTTTTGCTTGGGAAGCTGCAAAAGGCCACATTCTTACTCTTGACAACCTATTGAAAAGATGTTTCACGATTGTCAATAGATGTTTCCTATGTAAAAACAATTTTGAAACCTGTAACCGCCTGCTTTTAGGCTGTTCGGTTTCACAGCACCTATGGAACACCATTATTTGTCAGCTGCTGCTATAGTGTCTTGTTGCTCACAACTTATGGAGCATTATTTATCAACTCTTGGGGATTAGTTGGGTGATTTTTTGGAATGTGAGGGGGGAAATTTGGGCTTGGGATGGGATGATCAATAAATGTAATGTTGCCAATTTGATTCCATTGTCTGTCTTTTGGGTTATTTGAAACGAAAGAAATGCTAGGGTTTTTGATGGGAAAGAGTTAGGGTTGTATAAATTAAGAGATAAAGTGAATTAATTATTTTGGGTCTAGTTTGCTTGGTCATGATATTGTAAAGGATGAAGATTTTGGGGATATAATTGACATACTAACTATTTTGTAAATTGTTTACAGGGCGGTACCCCCTCTTTTTGGTACCTTGTTAACATACAAGTTACTTTTTATTTCAAAAAAAAAAAGAGCTCCATTATTAGTCTTATGGAGCTGTCTTGGGTCTTGAACAACAACATTCATGCTAAACTCCTAGCATGGGAAGGCATCAGCAGCAAGAAGAAAATGTTAAAATTAATCCCACTCACCATAATATGGGTCCTTTAGAAAGAGAGAAACAATTGCACTTTTGAAGGAATAGAACTTGATTTTAACAAACTCGTTGATTATTTGTTTCACTATTTTGGTTTTATTATTTTAGGACATAACATTGACTGGCTTAATAATTTTGGTTTTGTTATCGATTGTTTAATCAAATTGTAAATACATTGTGAATGGGTTGTGCCCCCATGGCACTCTAACATCAATACAACTCCACACTTCATTTAAAAAAAAAATATGTTATTTCAAATCTAGCCAATTCTTGGCTTTCTTTCTCTCTCTTTCTTCCTCTTTTCTTTTCGGTCGGAATCATGTAATCAGGTTCGTGACACAGTCCATGGAAAGCTCTCTCCAGAATGTTACACCTGTTCACCCCCCTTATCCACTTTAAAATGGAAGATGGTTCCATGTTTCTAGTTTTGGAGGACCATGCTGTCCCTTGGCCCATTGTCCCTGCTTGTTTAATGTCTCCTCATGCCACCATGCACCCATCACTTAGTTTTTATGCCAAACTGATGGAATTATGACTTTGAAGTTCCACTTTTTCAATAACCTACATGATAGAGGTACAGATGAGATTCCTCACCCTCATGAGACTGTTGGAACCGTCCAAATTTCCCAACAGTCAGATAGTAGGTCCACAGAGAATTCTCAGGTATATACTCTTGTAAATTTTTGTTTGATTATATTACTAAGTATCTGATTATTTTTGTAGCTGTTTCATGACAAGCTAAAGTTCCTTCTAAATTGAAGGTGTTCGTGTGGAAAGCATTTCTAAAACGGATAAACTAGAATGAGTTTTTGCAGATTTGTAGGCTAATCGAGCTATTTCTCGAATATTTGTTGATGTCCTAAGAGGAGGGAAACACTTAATCACTTATTTCTTTAATGTGGAGTGGCTTGGAAATTGTGAACATGATTATTTGACACATTTAGTTTAAACTGGATGAAATGTCCCTTTCTGGAATGTTTTACGAACTCCAAATATTTATGGTTTAGGGGTGAGGAGAAAAGCTAAAACTATGTGGCAAGTCATTCTGTTTGCAGACTTGTGGACAATATGGTTGGAAAGAAATCAGATCTCTCCCTATTGAATTCTATGGGAGAAGATTACTTTTTTTAACCTCCCCGTGAGCAAAGGCCTAAGGGAATTTTTCAGATATCTCCTTTTCTGTCCTTCATGGGAATTGGGGGCAATATCTCTTGATCCTCAGGGTTTGGGATGTTTTGTTACTTCAATTCCAGGAGGATACCTTATCATTTGCAATTGTAATGAATCTTTCTTAATCCCAGTGATATTTTTTTTTCCTTCTATTATTAAAAAAACAAGAAAAGAGAGTGTATAAAAAACAGCGGAGGATTATATATCCTCTCAGATTAAAAGAAAATGGAGATAGTCTAGAACCCTTTGGACAAGGAATATGGTCTAATCGCCACACGTCAAAGGTAGTGTTAATTCTTAAAGTGATGATGGCCCTTTTGCCCATAGAGAAACCAAAAGGGGATTTATCCCAAAGAACTAAAAATAGAGAAGCTTGATCCCTTAAGATCCTGGTGTTTCCTTGAAACAAATCACCCAGAACCCAAGATCTGGGCCCCCTCTATGACATGTTTCTCTCTTTTTTCTTTCCCAAACTGCAAAAGGCCATAGAAACAAACCTCTCAACACTTAAAATATGAAAAAGTCAATATTTCTACTGTTAGGCTAAATCATAATGCTAAAATAGGTGATATTGAGTCTCTGTAGCTCGATAACACATGAAACATACACCTGGAGACAAAGCACAATTCATTGGTATTCAATATATGCCCAAAAGCAGTTTAAACAAAGGGCTTTGACCCTAGAGGGAGCTGGAACCTTCTAAAACGTTATTAAATGCATCACTATGATTTGGAAGAATTGTGTCACAAAAGCAAAGGACTTGCAGTTAAACGTGCTTGAGGATTCGAAAGACCAAACTCTTCGATCTGAATTCCTATAGGATAAAAACAGTGCTGAACAGGTGTATGTTGAGCAATGCATAGTTTGTTATCATTCAATGGTGTAAAAACTATTGCTTTATTGTCAATAACTTAAGTGGTGCATCAGGTGTTTTCTGCCACAAAATCTCAAATGCAATTTTTTTGAAATAAAAAGTGTAGTGTGGTATTAATATTGACAAAGATACCAACGGGGTACTGCCTGTATATAAGATATTTACCGGTCAATTAAGTGGTCAATGACATTTGCTGCCACAAATGCACATTATAATTTCATAAACTTTGAACTATGTTAGGTAAACAATAGCATATTGATGATGCAAGGGGTGAGATAGGGGCGCCCTCTCTCCCTATTCTGAAAATTTCAATAATCCCTTTTGGCTACATGTGATGCACGTACGTGGTCTACACATGGAATTTTGGAGAAGCTGTTTGTCTTTTTTTGAGAGAAAAAGAAAGGAAGACTTTTGCATTAAAAGGTACCAAGGGGTACTACCCATGTCCAAAAGAAGCTTGAAATACAGGAGAAGCAGAATTACAGGCAAGGATGTAAGGCATCAATAAGTTTGCAAAGGTCTTCACTAGAGAGGGGATGACCATCAAACAAAATACTTGAGTAGGGAACCAATGAGCACAAAGTTTAACAAAATTGGATGAAAGCCCTACAAAAGCTCTTCTGTTTTGCTTGTTATTATGCTAAAACAAGGAGATAATGCTCCCGTTCTTCTTGAGTACCCCTCAGAATGGAAATAAAGATGGGGGGTTTGAAAGAGGAAATGCAAGACTCATGAGCATAGAGACTTTTTCTCTTTTTCTATTTTGTTAAGAGATTGGACAATATTTCTCTCTTTATTTTTGCTTTCTTTTTTCTCTTGGATCTTTTATTCTCCATTGATGCAATTTCCACTTTCCAATATATTAATTATGCCTCTTGTTTCTTATCCAAAAGTAAGAAGATGAGAATAATGAATGAGAAATATAAGGAACTTTAGAGAAGATGTGGAGGGCTGGCAAAATCTATCATTGAGAAAAGAAGTTATTCAAGCAGTTTATCATTACTTATTGACCAGTATCGCCATCTTCGTTGCCTTGTTTTTTCCTGTTTCTAACAAGTCAATGAGGACAGAACAAGGGATAAGGTAGAGGTAGAGTGCCCCTGTTTCATTTAAAAAGGTGCTCTGTTTGCAGTTTGGTTGTTGAGTTCCTTCACATATTTTCTGGAGCATAATCGTAGGTGAATTTTCTAGGCAGCTTCTAGATTCTCTTTCTCATCATTTTTTAAAATTAATTTGATTATTAGTAAATGATGGATGCAATAGAAGTTGTCATGAGTGCCTAAAATTTCCCCATCATATATCTACACACATAAGACATGTTTGTTTCTAACATAGTTGATTCTTTTGGTAGGGACACTCGGTCTTCAGTTTTGGAAGAAAGCCTCCGGAAATTGGGAGTCGAAAGACTTGGAAAAGATGATGTTCAGAAGATGCAGTGGGAGGTGTTGGAAGCGAAGATCGGAAACTGGATACATTTCATGCGAATTGCTGTAAGAACTGGAATGTGTACAAACTTTTGACTAACTGGTCTCCCAACTAACATAATGGTTAAACAGGTAAAATTGTTGTTTGGCGGGGAACGGAAAGTTTGTGATGAAATATTTCAAGGCTTTGATTCTCTCAGCGATCAGTGTTTTGCTGATGTTACCACAAGTAGTGTTTCGGTTCTGCTTAGTTTTGGGGAGGCAATTGCCAGAAGCAAGCGATCTCCAGAAAAGTTATTTGTACTTCTGGACATGTATGAGATAATGCGAGAGCTTCACTCAGAGGTACAGGAGGTTCCAGTTTTAATCTGCATGCTGATCCAAAATATATTTTGTCTGTTAAGGTGAAATGTTGTATGGTAAACCATGTGAAATGTGGTCTTAGTCAGGAACTGTTCAGAAACTTTAATAGTTCAACCCTTTTTTTACATGTTTATACTCTAAATGTTTCCATAAACTCGAAAAGATCTTTTTCCAAGGGAGCTGTAATTTTTGTTCATGTATATTAATATATAACAGGTTTGGTGTTTGTAGTGCAATGCAAGAAATATAGTGCTGAACCTTAACATTTATATTTAATGCTATTGCAGATTGAAATGATTTTTAAGGGGAAGGCTTGCAGTGAAATTAGAGAATCTGCATTAGGTTTGACAAAACAGCTCGCTCAAACAGCTCAAGAAACATTCGGTGACTTTGAAGAAGCAGTTGAAAAAGATGCCACAAAGACTGCTGTTTTGGATGGAACTGTTCATCCATTGACAAGTTATGTGATCAACTATGTCAAGTTTCTATTTGAGTAAGTTCCACTTACCATGGTTTTGATCTCCTAGTCCACCTTTGAGAATACATGCTGATGAGTGAGTCATGAAGTCATAGAGGCTTATCAGATCTGTCCTTTCTGAAAGTTTCTCTAACCTTCTACTTTTTTTTTGGATGTGACTTGGTTATTTTATGCTTATGTGACATAAATTGTCAATATGTTTGTGTGTTGAAGTTTCTCTAAGCTTCTACTTTTTTGTTTTAAAAGATGCCTCACGCTAAATGAGTGTTGCATTGTACTCTTCTCAGATACTTGTACGTTTTGGTTTATTAGGTATTCGCTTCATAGGGCACATATTGTGTCAAAATGCACTTTTTCTGTACTTGTTTCGTTAATTGCAGTTTTTATTAATAAGGGTAGGTATTCTATTTTTTGTTTTGATTGCTCGGCTAAAAAAATTAACCTTAGGACCAGCAGTCTAGCGGGTCTTAATATTGGTATGCAAAACTTGAGAGATCTAGCAGACTCAGTTAGCTGTGAAATCTTACAATTAGCCTTTCTTACTTTGGTGTTCTTGTGGTAATCCTGGAGCTACCTCTTTTTGGGAGCCTGTTGTGAGTAGAACCTCTAAGTGCATGGTTTGTTGGAAGGGTGCTTCTTTTTCTCATGGGTGTTTAGGCTGCTCTTATTTAGTCTTGCTTGTCTAGATTCACTTTATTATCTTTATCTCTTTAAAATACCTAGAGATGTTCATAAAAAGAATTGAGATGGTGATACGGAGTTTTCTTTGTTTTGAGGTGGGTGATTCCTCGTGAGACCCACTTATTAGTTGGGAGAGACGTTGTTTGTCCAAGCTTGATGGTGGTTTTGCTATCTATAATTTTTTTTTGAAATTTGTTAAATCTGGCTAAATGGCTTCAGAGGTTTCCTTTGTTGTCTAACTCTTTATGGTGTAGGTAACCAAAAGCATTTTTTATTTACATCAGAATAGATGAGATTCCCAAGTTATTGTTTCCGAGACATACAAGAGCCTCTGGAAAGCCTTTATAATTCTCACTTACCCTTGCAACATGAGGGTGGATGACGGTTCTTGGTTCATTTTTCAGGAAGATCTTGGTTTAATAATATTCCTTTAGCGTCCTGCTTCTTTGATCTGTATAATCTGTCTCGAGCTTGTCATGCTACCATTTCTTCTTTTGCAGACTACTTTAATGATTCCCTTTTTTGGAACATATCTTTAGAAATTGTTAATGACTGAGAGGCTGATGATATGACCTCTTTGCTTCGCCTACTTGATTTTGTTGTCTTATCTAATAACTTTGGTCGTCGAATCTGGTCTTCGGAACCTTCGTGTATCTACTCATGCAATTCCTACAATGTTCTTCGGACTCGCAATCCTGCCTCCCATAATGACATTCTTAATAAGAGTTTTTGAAAGGTTCCGGCTCCCTCTAAGGTTCAAATTTTTGGTTGGGACTGCAGTTTGGAGCAAGCTGAGTACTAGTGTTTGCTTCAAGCTTGCCAATTGAATCATGCTTTATCCTCAGGGATTTCTTTAATGCAATACAGAGCAGTGGAACTTACGATCATCTGTTTTTGCATTGTGTATGGCCCTGGAGAATTTGATGTCATTTGTTTGATACTTTAGGTGTCTCTTGGGATTTGCCAAACACAACTGAGGGCTCCCTTTCATCTGATGTTTTGATTCTGAATTTGAAGAAAGAGATTAAAGTCCTTTAGTGAATGCATTCTTTGATGGGGTACGGCGATTTGGCTTGAAAAAAATTCAAGAAATCTTGGGGACTACTTTTCACCTTTATGATCCTTTGGGAAAAGTTATCTTTCTTAACTTCCCTTTGGTTTAAGGCACATGGACGCTTCAAAGACTTGTCTTCGTTTGCTTTACATGAAGATTAGATAGTTATTATGTGGCAAGAATAGTCAACCCTCTTTTTTTTTGTTTTCCTTTTTTTTTTTTCTTTTTGGCGAGGTTGCTTATCCTCCTTTTATTGTACCTTGTTCTTTCTCCTTTTCTTAATAGTTTTTTTTTTTCTATCTCTCTCTCTCTCAAAGAAAAATTGATTGTTAATTTGCTACTAAATGAATTTTAGTCAGTTTCTTTAAAGCTTTGCATTTTTACCCTGTGGTATTAGATAAAAGTCCTTGGAGGAAAAGAGTGGTCTTTGGGTCCTTGTGATAGTTATTTTATTATTTACATTGTGCTGGTTGTTTTGTGGATAAATGAGCAAATCTTAATTGGCATCATCTAAACCTTATATTTTAGCTTGAACCTCACCTTAGGAGGTATCTGCCCCAAATAAACCACCAATTTTTGTAGTTTTGCTTCTTCCCCCCTGGATAACACTCTGTGTTGAAGGATCCTTAAAGGAAAGAGTGGTATTCAGGATCCTTTAACGAAAGGTGACTCCACATTCTACCTGCCTTATACATTTGATCAAGATGGTTACTGCAAATTAGAGTTAAGGAGCATGGAGTCCTATGTCTAGCTGTTGGCATTCTGCATCTTCTAGTTTGTTTGGAGAAACATAAAAAACGAATTTACTAATAAAGATCATACATTTGGCTTATCATGGCTGCAAATGGTTAGTTTGGCCAATATATATCTTTGTAGGCTATTTGTAACAACTTTGTTTTTTTCATTTCTTCTTAGCAACTATCTGTAGCTATCTATATCTCTGTTTTAGTTATTATACTATGATTTCCTTGTTTTTTCTTTTGACATTGGCTGAATATTATATGGTCTACAATAAAGAGATAAATACCCTATGAAATTTAATATGAGGACAACACTATCTTAGATCTTTTAAGTCTAATAGGACTTGCTATTAGATTTGTAATATATCTGTTGTGTTTGTGCCATAAATAGCAATACAAGATTCATTGATAGACAAGAGATTATTTATTCGTAAATGGCACATGATATCAGACATTATTTCTTAGTTCTTGTCATTTCTAATAGGATTTGTTGTTAGACTTATAAAATATTTCATTGTACTTGTGCTATAAATAACACCGATATTTTCTTTTTTTGAGAAATAAATAGCACCATATTATACATCAATATATGAGACAATCTTTCCAAAACTTCACATGGAAGCCATCAGTGATTTTTATGCGCCAGTTATATTTGCACCAAGACACAGAAGTAATAGCCCTAGTCCTCTGAGAATTTTGTCTTAAATAATTAATATTCTCATGTGTTCTTTACTTTCCTGTTTTGATATTGTTGACAGGGATTATATTTATCCACATAATTTATCATGTATTTTTACAGCTACCAATCGACCTTGAAGCAACTTTTCCAGGATTTTGAAAATGGAGATGGGACGGGCTCACAGTTGGCTTCCATAACAATGCGAATAATGCAGGCTCTTCAAACCAATTTGGATGGAAAATCCAAGCAGTATAAGGATATTGCTCTAACTCACTTATTCCTAATGAATAACATTCATTATATGGTCAGATCTGTGCGCAGGTTTGCCACGTTTCTCCCTGAACGAGTAAATTTTGGATATCTTTTATGGTTTACAATATTATCTGGTAATGTTTTTATTTGATGTCTTCAGGTCTGAAGCCAAGGATTTGTTGGGGGATGATTGGGTGCAAAGACACAGAAGGATTGTGCAGCAGCATGCAAATCAATACAAACGGAATGCTTGGGCAAAGGTGCATTTCTTTGGGCAGTCAGATTTGTTTCTAAAAACTTGATTTAAATTGCATTTAGTTAAAACTATTATAATATTGATTAAAAGCAATATATCTTAGTTATTTGATATATAGAAGTGAGTCATAATTTACATTTTTGATATATAATTACTGCAGTTGTATCTTTAATTCCACAACCACGAATTCTGTATTTTCACCTGTCAAAGAAGAATTTATAGAAAACCTAACTTGAATTGATCGTGGAATTGACTTGGTATTAGAATGCTATTTTGTTCAAATTTCTTCTTAGTTGTCTTGTATTCTCATTTCTATTCCCTAGCTTTGAAATTTGAACCAAATTCAACATTGTAGTTTTAAGGACGTGTACATAATTCAATCAGCCAATGAACTTTTCTTTAACTCGAATTGATAAATTTCTTCTTGGTTGTATTGTATTCTCATTTCTATTCCCTACCATTGAAATTTGAACCACATTCAATATTACAGTTTCAAGGACATGTACATCAATTCAATCAGCCAATGAACTTTTCTTGTCCTGGTTCTACCTAGCCAAAATGTTAAATTTTTATGTTCTTTTGTTACCTGAGTACTCGATTGAAACTTGCCACTTCAGGAATGTATTCTGTCATGGAGGATATATAGGATATGTGCATTTCTCAATATATTTCCTTAAGGCTTCTCATTTTTTCAATGTTGATGTATCGAATATTTGATAATAAAGTATCACTGTAATCTTTTATCTCAAAAAATAAAAAAAATGTATCACGGCAATCTTATTTGTTGTTTGTTATTATATGGATGTAACATGAGAAGCTATCTTCACCTAAGTTGATTTAACTAGTAGGAATATTGAAATGATAAACTGAAAAAGAAAAAAATAGATTATAATACATAATAGTCAAGTATGCTTCTATTCGCTTATATTTCACTTTATTTTGGTTTTAGTTGTTTCTGCTGATTCTCTATTGAGAGTGCATGAAGGATATGCCACCCCGAAAACATTTATATAACCAATTTTACAAACTTTGAATGTTTAATTGAAAGAAAATTATCCTTTCACCCAAAGGTTGAAGTGCATAATCATCCATCTTATTTATGATTATATTTTTATTGATATTTAATTTTCCTATTTATAGTAATAGTATTAGTATTTATTATCTTTGTCCTATTTAGTAAAGGTTACCTACCAAGCCTATATTTTTATAGGATAGTTTGTTGAATGGTGGATAAACTATTGTATCTGGTTTAGCAATAGTTTATTGGCAGTTTAAGAAGTAAAATTCTATTGCATATGAGGAAAAATAAGGAAAAGAAATCAAAGATCGATTGTGATTATCCTACTCATAGAAGATAGTTTGATTGTTTTTTCTTCTTTTCTTTTTGCTCTTTTTAGGACAAATGAAGCTTGTTAAAAGAGACTATTATATGTAATCAAGTTAAAGGGCATTAGAGTAAAATATATCCAAATTAATTAATATAATTAATGGTCAATTTCCTTTTCTCTTATAGAAAACCTATATATATATATATATGATTGTGATATTCAATAAAATACATATTTAATGATTTTTAACATGGTATTAGAGCTTTAGAGAAAAGAAATTAGACCTTCTTCACAGTCCTGATTGGCTTTCATTGATAAAATAAGAGACAAAACCTTAAGGGGCTGACCTTTATTGTCTGCCACCACAGACCAGTTGCTGGCCTACCTAGACCGGCCTCCAGCACTAAAAGAGGCCTACATCAAACCTTCCAAGTTGCCAGACCTGCACAATGTACAACTAGTTGGGGCCCCTCTTGCAGCATGTGCCTCTATCCAGCTTGCTAGGATCCGCGTAGCACCTTCTGTCAAGCCGCACGTTGCCTTCCTGCTTAGTCGCTTGAGGTGCGGTGGCTCTGTCCAGGGCACATAGCCGTGCACGGCTACCTCCAGCACACTTAGCCAGCCGCCGTCAGGCGCGTTGCCTATTGGTAACATCCTCCTCATGGCCTTCTATTTGGCCTTAATTGGCCTACAACTCTTGAAGTATGTCAAAGGTTACATACAAAATACTGAAGCAAATTATCACTTGGGAAATCCTACACAAAATGATAGGGAGTTTTAGCTAATCCATGTTGCTTATCGCTTCAATTGAAAGAACTATTTGAGTTGGTCGCTACTAATGCGGATCACTCTCAAAGGAATAAAAAAGCTCAACCACCTTGTGTGTGCTGGTCTAAGACCAGAAGACCTAGGTTTTGATGCATGGGATGAGGAAAGCTCAATGATTATGTTTTGGGTTTGGAACTTTTGCTGCTAAAGATAAGTAAGTCGGTTAAATTTCTTGTTTATAGCAAAAAAAGTTTGGGATGCAATCAGAGAAACTTATTCTAAAGTCAAAGACGCAGCCAGATTTATAACACAAACGTCAAAATATGATATACAAAGTAAGAAAACAAGTCAATCACTAATATTCTAACATGTCGAGAGGTTGGTGGCATGACTTGAATCGATTCTGTAGCCTTACTATACACTATAGTAATGATGCAACCCGTCTCAAACAGTTTGCAGATAAAGACCGTGTCCATCATTTTCTAGTAGGACTCAACCAGAAGTTTGGTCAAGATGAAATGTCATCACTAAATGAGGTAATTGCTATTGTATCTACAAAGGAGAGCAGGAGAAGGATCATGTTAGAATCTCGATCCTCTTGTAGCTCAGTACTAATCTCCAAAAGCTCTAAGTCACATCAACAAAGAAAGGAACTAAACCAAGCTAAAAACTTAAGAGTCTAGTGCTGGTAACAGGGATAATCTTTGTGTAATTTTTATGAGAAGCTCAGACACACCAAAGATAAGTGTTGGAAGCTCCGTGGCAAGTTCAGTACCTCAAGCAAGTAATGGGGTTACAAGTGCACCCCATAGAAGTCCCACAGATAGGTCCATGTGACCCCCAAGAGTATCAATGAATTCAAAGTCAAGATTGAACGATTACAAAACAGATTAGAGAATCTTGAGGAACTTACAAATACAAGTTTGATGGAACACTCAGGTATGCTTGCTTCCAAGTGTGCCTCGGATAGACTGTTTGAAAACTCATGGATAATATTTGGTGTAATTTTTACAAGAAGCTCAAACACAGCGAAGAAAAGTGTTGGAAGCTTCATGACAAGTCCAATACCTTAAGCGATGAGTGGGGTTACAAGTACACTCCATAGAAGTCCCACAGACAGGCCCATTTGACCAACCAGAATGTGGAAGACATTGATACCAATGAATACAAGTTAAGATTGAACGACTACCAAGCATATTAGAGGATCTTGAGAAACTTACAAGTAGAGGTTTGATGGAACACTCAGGTACGCTTTCTTTCAGGTATGCCTTAGATAAACCATTTGAAAACTTATAGATAGTAGACTTAGGGACTACTAATTATATGACTAATACTTCTAAATATTTCTACAGTTATTTGTTATATCTCAATAATAGAAAATTTGTTATTGCATATGATTCTCTAAACACCATCTAGTAAGGGAACAATCAAACTGAATCCTTTCTTGATTTTAGAAAATGTGTTACATATTGTCATGTTCTATAAATCTTGTATTAGTCACCAAATTATCACAAGGTTTGAGCCATAAAATTCTATTTTTTCTCCTTATTGTGACTTTTAAGATCAGAACTCAAGAAACATGATTGGACTTGTTAAACTTAGAAATGAGTTTTATTACTTGGATACACTTGGTTGATCTCTCTTTGTTGTCTCTGCGACCCTAATCACAAGCTTTGCTTTACCACAAAAGACTTAATCATCCTTTTCTTTTCATTTTAAAAGCTGTTATTTAGAAATTCTAATGAGAAACTTATATTGCAATGTATGTGAGTTTGCCAAATATAAGAATCTCCTGCGACCGGAGCTATACCGACCGATTTGCTTTGTCTATGCACTGAGCCACGCTGCATCTGCCGGTCAGAACCCTTCACTGTGCCATTCCAGCCTTCCACGCACGGGGATGTCCAGCTCTCATTATTCCGTGCACCGAACCACTCCGATCTCTGTTCGCACTTAAGCAGAACCAAGCCGTCCTTGCCTGAGCCGAGCTGTGCCGATCCGAGCCATTGCCTTGCCAAATAAATCTGTTTCTAGTGATCTTCTTTAGGCTTGCATTGCTTTTTCGACCGTTATTGGTGCTGTTCAGATGGTCTTTTCTATCTCGTTGAGATTAGCTATTATGTATTGTTCTTTCCTATTTCTAGTTATTTTAAATATTGACCGAAGTAAAAAAAATAGTTGTTCCTAGTTCGGTAACCCTTCATCAACTATTGGATCCTTTTCAAATGAGGAAATTCAAGTGTCTCATATCTCAATTTAACCATTCATCAGCTTTTAGTACATTAAAAATGGTAAAATCAAGTATTGCTCATCTCCCTATTATTTCTAATTTTGATACTTGGATTATAGATTCTGAAACTAATAAACACATGACAGATTTTTCTAAAGATTTCCTAACAAATTTTTCTTATACTAAACAACAAAACGTCCGTATAGTAAATGGATTATACACTCTTGTATCTAGAATAAGTTCTATCAATTGTACTCCAACCATTACTCTATCTTTAGTACTTCATATGCCTAGTTTTTCTAACAATTTTTTATTTATTAGTGTCATCATTAAAGATTTTAACTGTAAAATTGAATTCTTTTTTCTGATTATTGTGTCATTCAGAATCTTCAAACAGGGAAGATGATTAATACTGGTAAACTGCAGGATGACTTACATGTCTTGAATAGAAGTTAAAGCATAATGGGGAATCAAGCTGCCTTCGGAGTACATTATCAGGAGACATTTGCACCTGTCGTGAAGATGAACACAATCAGAATATTATTGTCTTGTGTAGCTAATCTAGATTGAGACTTACAATAGTTTTGAAGTTTTAGAGATGAAAATTCTACTTCTACTTATTATTTCCATCACCATAAGGTGTCAATTTACAGGAAAAATATAACCAAATTATAACAAAAAACCTAACAAAATTCTAGCAACTTTATGGGAAGGAGGAATAATAAAATCGGTTATACCTCATCAACTTTGTGATTACCTCCACTAGGCTAAACATTACGCTAATAATAACAAAAAATAAAAACCGAATTGATTCTTTTATTTTCTACACTCCCCCTCAATCTAGTTTACGTATATGTTCAGTAAATCTAGATTGAATATTATGTCATCAAAGATCATTTTTGATAGTTTTTGTTAAGATGTCTACAATCTGTTAACTAGTTGGAATGTGCATGAATGTTATAATACCATCTTCTAACTTCTCTTTGATAAAGTGACGATCAATCTCCACATGCTTGATTCTGTCATGGTGTAC
>NW_019014638.1:532595-551136 GCF_000150535.2 Carica papaya
AAAGGTTTTGTCTATCAACAATATGTGAAACATGTCGTATGCATGTTATTTTAGTAACACAAAGTTTACCACATTCTTGCAAGTGCTACAGCATATATACAAACAAAATATACTGAAGCTGAATTAATCTAACGTCAATTTTTCACGTTATAGAGGTTCCATTAATTCGGACATTATTGTAATTGTATCCTTGCAATTTTTGGTGTTACAGACCTCTAGTGGAGAATGGGAAGAACCCACAGAAGTACATCAGATACAGTGCTGAGGATCTAGAGCGGATGTTGGGTGAATTTTTTGAAGGAAAGAATGTGAATGAACCCAAGAGATAATTTTAGCTGGATCTCCAGTCTCTCAGATTAAGGTGGGTTACATTTATTTAATTCTTATCTGATGGTGCGGGCACTCCTCCTTCATTGTTTAGCGGGTTGATTTCTCAGAAGTTGTTTACATGGGTGATGGTGGTTGCCTGAGATTATTGTCTTTTCCCTTTACGTCTTTCAGCTGGTGTTAACATGGAGAAAAGAAAATGTATGTTGTTAATTCACACCATGCACAATGTAGAAATAACTGGTGAGGTGTTATATGCTTTTTTCTGGAGTGCTTCTGTTTGTTGTATTACCTACAGTAAATAATGATATTACTCAAGTACATATTGGAAACCAGATATATAGTGAGGATAGTTTCCCTTTGTAGAGAATTTTCAGTTCCAAATATAAATGCTCGCAGGACAAAAATGCATTTGTTGAAGAAGAGTTTAGTTTATATAAGAACAAAAATGCAGTTGGGAGAAACGACATTGACTTGTTCGGCTTTAATATTGTTGTTACCAGAGAAATTTAAATATGGTAGATCTATTTAGGAAAATATGTTCTTATTATATATATATTTTGTAAATATATATATATATATTCATTCATTCTAGGATTTATTTTTAAAAAATAGTACAAATTTTGTAAATAAGCTGAAATTTAAATTTTCTTTTAACAGCAATAGTTTTGTATACGGAAGAAAAAGAAATGAAAGTTAGAGCAAAAATGAAGGGTTCATTATTATATACATTGTTAGTTAACATAAGAATAAATAGGTATTTAAATATTAAAGAAGTTAGCATAAGAATAAATAGGTATTTATTTTATTTAAATTATAATAAATAACTTTTCTCTTCAGGTTCTTTGGCTGATTATTGTTCTCTTTCTTTCTGAATGCATTAGACTTTTTTTGTTTCAACATATAAGGTTTCCACAATTACCTTAAAAAAGGCTCAAGAATTTTTATTAGTTGCAATTTGAAATAATCTATTTCTTGTTTTGGTTGAGCATATTTCTATAATTTGCTTGAAGACAGTAGTCAGAAGCATCCAACCAGAGTTCAAGAAAATGGGTTAGTTCGAAATTAACATTGACTCGAAATATTTCAAATAATTATAATGCCATGTATATAAAGTAGGGAATGAAGAAAGAAGACGACAGGAGGAGACAAGTTTTATATACATATACATATTAATGGGCTACTGGGAGGCTGCTTCTTTATATACATACATATACATACGTCATCATAATATATGTATGCATGTGCGTTTGTACGTGTTGAAGAAAAGCCAGGTGTATACTGTTATTTTTCAATAGGTTTTGTTGCTTGCTTATATTGTGTTAAATTTAACCGAATACTAACTTGAAACGAAACATTTACTTTAGAATTTTTTTTTTTAATTTTAATATTTAAAATAGATGAATTTTTTCACTCCAAAAGAGTTTGGAAAAAAAAAAAAAAAAAAAAAAAAAAACTTAAAGCAAAAGTGAGAAACCAAATCTAAAGAAATATTTATCTATTCATATTCAAAACTCTATATGTGACCTTTATTATACCTTTGATCTCATAAACAGAGCTTTCTTTCCTGCTTTCTCTGAGCCTTCCTTATCAAACAATTTCAGCCTCTAATTAAGCTTGCACATCAATAGCTATAGAATTGTAGCTCCTTTAATGGAAAACTTTTGCAAAACATTACATTTAAAATTTTTACACTTCTTCATCAACAGCTACCCAAAGAGCAAACAAATGTAAATGTTAATTCTATAATTACTTTATAATCACTATTCCAATTTCAAAAGACAAATAATTTCCGACGAAACTTTTTAATCTCTCTTTCTCTTTTCTTGCTCTTCAATTAGTGAGTTCAAATCACTTTATTCAAATTTTTTTAACAGTTCATAAATAAAGTGAAATACATTATGAGACGAAATAAGAATTTATGTAAAAGTATAATAGAAATTATAGTTAATAGAAATAAAGTAATATCTAAAATTTTTTTTTTTTTAAAAAAATTGAGATTAAAACTTCGGGTTAATTGATTACCAAAACTTTCAATTTTTATTATATTACAAAGAGAGATAAAATTACAACTGAAAAATGGAACTTCATTGGACATAATCCGTTTTGGAACACAAACTAATTCCTTATTAAGTTTAAAACTTTAAAAGAGTAGAATACATATAAACTTCTCATATTACGTAAAAAATTTTATTTTACCATCAGTTATTAAACATTACACATAAAAAAGTGAGTTTTCATATAAAAATATATAAGATTTGGAGAAGATAATTAACAATAAGTAGATTTAAATGAGATAAATGATTATAGAAAGTAAATAATTTTATTAGAGATGTTAATTTTGATCCAACACATTATATGAAATGCACGAAAAAAAAAAAAAAAAAAAAAAAAAAAAAAGTTATGATTTAGTTATTTAGGGAATGTTGCGTTGGAGAAGATAAAGGGAGAAGGTTTCCTAATAACTTTTTATTTGTTGAGATTTTAGATGTTTAAAAGTGATAGGGAGAGAGATTTAATTGGAAGGAGCATGACTTGAGGAATAAAAAAAGGAAAAAGAGGAAGAAAAAGCTGTTTAAAATGTGTATATATATATATATATATATATATATTTCAAATTAATTATCATGAATATCTTTTGTTGACACTAAAAAAAAGATCTTACTACATGCAGTAGTATAACAATGAAGGTATCTTACATAGCTTTCTACACTATCATAAGCTACACTAACTCACCAAAGTAAAAAGTTTATAATATATTATTTATGCATGAAAGCTGCTGCACCAAACTACACTAATTTCAAATATCAAATCTTAAGAATAAGATTGTATTTTCACGAGATCATATAATTTGAATGATACAACAAGACTGTGAGTAACTAATCTAAAGTAAACCCTTATTCTTCCACTAATAAATACATACATATACCCAATAATGAAGTCTAATGATATAGGTAAGTTTCTAAACTTCCAATTAACAATATACTTATGAAAACATAATTTTCTTAACAACCAACAACTTTTGCTCCACTAAATTAATCATCTCGCAATCTAAATTTCTAATTTTTTAAGTGTACTTACCAGAAGAAAAAGTAGAATTACCATTTTTTTAAAATGTTCTTGTGGTAGCATATTCTTTTTATTCTCCTCTCAATCAAATATTATTCTCATTACTATCAAATATTTTATGAATTAAATTAATAAGGAAATATATTAAAATAATGTAAAAAAGAGTATTCATTAATTAAAAAATTAATTTAAGACAGCAAAACTGATCGAAAAGTTTCCTTGCAATTAAAAAAAATTATTTTATGTTTTATAATTTTTAATTCATTTGAAACTTTTTGAAAAAGAAATAAAATAATAATAATAATATCAATCACTAAAAAAAAAAAACATAACATAACATAAAACAAGTCATCACCACCATGGAAGGAGCTTCAGCTTACAGCTTACATATTATTTATATATTCCTCTCCATTCGCATCTTGGACCTCCACTTGAGCTTTTGCAGAAAATCCAACTTCATGCAAACAGAGAAACGCCAAGAGATCTAGAACCAACACATAGAAAAACCTTGAGTAGTGGAGTGGAGAGCATGATGGCGCAAGTAGCTAACCTCAATTTGGAGCAAAGTCATGGCAAATCCAGAGTCAGAGTGGCTAGGGTCTGGAGAGGTCGAGATGGGTGCCATTTCATGGTCGAGTGGAACGTTAACATCACTTTGCTCTCTCACTGCCTCAATGCTTATGTTCGTGGAGACAACTCCGACATAGTTGCCACCGATACTATGAAAAACACTGTATGTATTATTCTCTCTCTCTCTCTCTCTCTCTGTTTTTTCTTTTCTATATTTCGGTTAATTTGAACTATGAAGACTGAGAAAGTATAGCAAAAGGAATAATCTAATGACACATCGTCACTTTAATCGACGATTTCGGAGTCAGTCTTTCCTGAAATTAATGAGTTTTTCCCTGTGCGATCGGAAAATCGGTGCAAACGGATTTAATTAATTAGTTTGTGTTAATGGTTACCCCCTATTTTATTAGCTTGGTGATGTGTATATAAACTCTGGTGGTATCCGATCAACGGTTCTTTTTTTCTCTCTCTCTCTCTCTCTCTCTGTATTAATTTGGTCTTGTACGTATTAAATTAAAATCTTATAGTCTGATTGAGTCGTATTCATGGTGAGATGTAATATAGGTATATGCGAAAGCCAAGGAATGTTCAGAACAACTTTCTGTAGAGGACTTTGCTATTCTACTTGGCAAACACTTCACATCGTCTTACCAGCAGGTAAAAATTATACGTTGTTTTCTTTCTTATGTTTTCTTATAAATTTCAGAGTTGATCGTAGAGCTATACTACTTCCTTTCTATGTGTATGTTGGTTTCTTCAATTCTTTGGAATAGGAAGTATGTGTCGGTTAGATCTCAGCATGGATGTAGTATATGTTTGGTTATAATTTTTTTGTTTCATCATTTTGTTCTTATGTTGTTGTCCATCTTATCCTTCTTACCAGGTGAGGTAACTTTCTTGTATGTCGTACGGTCTTACGAAAATAATTCATGGTTCATTATTTTACTGTTCTGAAGTACATGGAGAACAGTGTCGGTTAGATCTCAGCATGGATGTAGTATATGTTTGGTTATAATTTTTTTGTTTCATCATTTTGTTCTTATGTTGTTGTCCATTTTATCCTTCTTACCAGGTGAGGTAACTTTCTTGTATGTCGTACGGTCTTACGAAAATAATTCGTGGTTCATTATTTTACTGTTCTGGAGTACATGGAGAACAGTAAAATGCTTCCCTGTTGATGTGAGTCATATATATGATTGATGACAGGCACAGAAACGGTTGTTACACTTCGGGTTGATTCATAATTTTAGGGGAAATTCTGTAGTGCTTTTGAGACAATTTTTGCCTCCTTGAATGTGAGAGTAAAAATTTAAAGAAAAAAAAGCTCTTTGTAAGGGCTATAATCTGGTTTGCACCCATTTTTAGAATATAGAGATTCAGATAAGAACAGAGGAAGGGCGTCAAGTGTCTTGAAGAAGACACTCCTAGATCTCTATGGATTTTAAGCACATGGTCGTACTTTATTACCTGAAAAAATAATTATGTCCTTCATTTTACTAGTATCTATTTCAGAACTGAATGAAAGGAAAAGAAAAAGGGAAGAAACCGTAACAGTACTGGTTATGTTACTATAGCATAATACTGTTAATGATATTCATCGCGCTGTAGAAGTGTTCTTTTTTTCTAAGTTTCTGTTAGACTTATTTTAATGGTTGTGATTTCATTGTGAGATTTAAGGATTTATTTGATTACCAACTATGACATCAAAATGACCATTGACTTTCATTATCAATGAAATCAGCTTCTGGCTTTATCATAATGAGGTTGTTTTTTTTTTTCTTCATCATAATCAGATTTTGACATCATAAAGGTTATTTGAACGTCAAAGAAAATTCGGTCGTTCAAGTTAAAATACTTTAATTCAGATGACGGGTTTTCAGATTCTTAAGTTCACCTAACACGAAGAATTGAAATTTCTTACTAATTTTGATGAAGGTCAAGAATAGATCATCCACAATCTTTGACGCACATGTTATTTGACATGTCCTTACTTCTTATACTGCATCAGCTATTAAACATCTTTGGATGACTACTAAATTAACCTGTGGATTGTTTTAAGTTTACTTTATATAGCTTAAACTTTAATCACAAGTGCACTGGAATCTTAACAAACTGCTACGTAGATCTCGCTAGAGTTTTGATGAGTTCTTAGATTCACTTAATAACCGGAGTATAAAGTACTGAAATATATGTAACTTATCATGCATCATGTTCCATGAAAATAGAGAACTGTATCGTTTGAGTTATCGGCATTGTCTTTTACCTCCCAGGTTACTACTGCCATAATAAAGATAGTGGAAAAGCCGTGGGTACGTGTCACTGTTGACAGGCAACCTCATAATCATGGTTAGTTTTTTCAATATCTGAAAAGGATTAATTAGTGATTGAGTCTCTGTTTACTTGTTTTCTTGACAGGGGTGAGCAATATGCATGATTTTGTTTTTCAAAAACTTTTAGACAAGACTGTAAAGGATGAGTCATGCGTAAATATATAATTGGGAGAAATGGTAACAGAATTGAAAATTGTTTCCTTGCTGAAAAAAGGGAGTATACTTGGTGATTGACACGGTGTTGTAAGTGGCAAAAATATTTGGAGAAGCCTAAGGTTCATTTGTTGCATTATACACGGACATTATTCAAGAATATTAGTGTCATATTCAATACTTTCATTAGCGAAACCATGCCACTGTTATTTTTCTGAAGTTATCCCAATTGCTTATTCTTTCGTTTTTACTTATATTTGCTCATTTTTTGATCTCTTTCTCTTCCTTGCCTTTGGTATTTATATTAGTTTTCTAATTGGAAACTGCTAGAGGTTAAATTCTGCTTGAGATGCATTTTGGAACTTCAATTATGCCTTAAGCATTAACTAATAATATTTGCAACTTTATTTGCGCTATCTCCATTTCTCCAAGACTAAAGGACATTAGTTGGGTTACCTCCTTCTCTTTCTTCCACAAAGGAGGTTTGGGGTTTCAGAAGGTTATTGCCTGTAAATGGTTGAAATTTATCCTCATCTTATATCAGGCCCATGTGCTGCATAAGGTGGACTCAAAACCCAAAAAGAACCATGTTTCTCCAAATAGATTTATCCTTTTCCTCACTTTTATAAAGTTAGAAAGAGTAAAATGAGTGTAATTGCTCAAAATTGGTTAAGTTTTTCTCTAGTTGTTTGGTAAGATCTTTATTTCTTATGTTACTCAGTTAATTATTCAATTCTTGACCTCATTTTTTACATGAATATTTTCAATAGGATTACTAACTAATGACTGGAATAAGCAATGTTCAACTATTATTTTCCTTCTTATTCCATGTTATCTGTTGGTTTTGGGTGAGCTTGTAAGCTTCTTCACTCCAGCAGTTCTGCTTGTTTCCTTGAAAACTACAGTTTTTGAGACATTCTCTCCTTTGCAAAAAGAGCTTCTTCTTTTTGGGCTCAAACTATATTTGTTGCGGACCCATTTTCAAGACATCTATAGGAAAGCTACTGCAGTTCTCGATATCTTTTTCCAAAGTGATATCTTATTCCAAGTAAAGTTGCCCCTTTTTATTGAAGAAGAGAGATGTCCATGGCATCATTGTGTTGTCACAGTTCTTTCAGTGGTTTGTTTGCTCCAATGAGTAACTTGTACAGTACTGTGCATAATCCATTTTTCAGTTTACAGTAGAGATCTGGAACAACAACAATATTTCCACAGGGCCCTACATCATTTAGAAACCTTGTAAAGGTTTTCAAAGAGGAGTCTTAGTTCCTCCAATCTATGTTCAAAGCTTTTAATGTTTCAAATATTTAACAAATATACTGTCTGCTAGTAAAACTGTCAAAATTTTCATGTGTTTTCAGTTTAATGGCATGCTATCCACAGCCATTTTTTTTGTACATTGGTTTGGCTAGTTATGAATAGATTGTGCTAGTTTGCCTCTTTTCCTACATACAGATTGCACTTAATTGACTCTTTTCCAATGTCTTTCAATTTAGGTTTTAGACTTGGATCTGAGAGGCATGTTGTGGAGGCAATAGTACAGAAGTCACTTGTTCTGCAGTTAACTTCAGGCATTGAAGGATTAACTTTGTTGAAGACAACCCAGGTAGACTTCCCCATTTATGCATGTCCTATAGTGTGAATCATTTTTGAGGTATTTTTTAAAAAACTAGATTGCATGAAATAGGATTGCACAGAACTATAATTTTTTTTTTCTTTTTGGTGTGTGTCAATAAACCTGTGAATATTTGTATAATATTCCAGTTTAGTTGACTATAAGAATTATCTGCTTAGGTGCTTTTATCCAAAAAATATTGTCTTTTGTACATGTTGGACAGAAATCTACGTAGGTCTTGGGCATAAAGTACATATAGGTCCATCCAAAAGGACTAAGGAGGAAAGTGACTACGTAGAAGGAGACCTATCTAAGAAAATTCGTAAGAGAATACTATACAGTAAAATATGATCTTTTCAATGCTACCCGTGGGCGTAGACAAGGGGAACCCCTCTCACCACTTCTATTTATTTTTGTAATGGAAGTTCTTAATAGGATATTGGAGAGGGCTAAGGAGTACGAGCTCTTTAGAGGTGTGTGGGTGGGTAAAAATTTGCAGCAGGTGGAAGTTTCCCATTTATTTTCTGTGGATGACACGATTATTTTGTGCCAACCGAATGTGGAGATGGTGCAGAACTTAAGAGCTGTGCTGCAATGTTTTCAGTTGGTATTGGGACTTAATATTAATATGGAAAAGTCTGATTTAGTATGCTTTGGGAGGGAGGAGGATGCAAATGTCTTTGCTGATCTGCTTGGGTGTAAAGCTGCTAAAGAGAAAGGTAGTTGGGATCCGGTTTGTTGAAATGTTTGAGAGAAGGCTAGCCACATGGAAGAGGAATGTTTTATCTAAAGGTGGTAGGCTCGCCCTCGTGAAGAGAACTCTCTCTAATATTCCTATCTATTACTTATTGGCCCTTACAATTCCGGTCTCAATTGTCAAAAAATTAGAAAGAATCCAATGCCGTTTTCTTTGGAGATGAGGATGATAGGAGAAGAATTCATCTTGTGAATTGGAAGGAGGTCAAAAAGCCTTTGGTGTGCTGTGTTTTGGGTATTAAATCTTCTATTGAGATGAACATGGCTTTACATGGGAAGTGGTTGTGGAGATACCTTACGGAGGAGGACAGGTTATGGAAGAGGGTTGTGGAGGCGAGATGAGGGTTCTTGGAGTGGGAGAGGTGGTTGCCATGGAATTAGAGGTCCTTACGGCATGAGTCTATGGAAGAAGATTAGTGAGGGTTGCCAGACCTGGAGTAATTCCATTAAATGGAAGCTTGGCATGGCAATAATAATATCCAGTTCTGGTTGGATGAGTGGAATGAAGGGGGCTGTCTCAAGGATCATTTTCCTAAAATCTTTGAAGTGGCGAGTAATAAAAACATCAAAGTGGAAGAAGTTTGCAAGGGGGCGGGGGGTGAGGGTGGTTGGAATGTGGTGTTTTCCAGAAATCTTAATGATTGGGAGGTGGAGGAGTTTGACGACCTTCTGCTTTGGCTGTCCAGGACCCCGATGAGCGACTGTAATGACAAACTGATCTGGAAGCTTAAAAAAAATTGCGACTATTTACTGTGAAATCTTATTATGAGCATATTTTGGGGGAGAATGACAGCAGCCATGGGACTTTTCTGTCCAAAATGATTTGGAAAGCTCAGTCCCCTCCTAAGATCTCTTTCTTTGCTTGGGAAGAATGCAGAAATTGTATTTTGACTTGTGACAAATTGATGAGAAGGGGCATGATGATGGCAAACAGATGCTTTATGTGTAAGAAGGAGGAGGAGTCCTGCAACCACCTGCTTCTTCGCTGTTCTGCTGTCCAGGAGCTGTGGGCGATGATTTTCAGATTGGGGGGGTTGAGCTGGGTGGTGGCGGGTTCGGTGAGGGAGGAGTTGTGGGCTTGGGTGGGTTTGAGGAGAAAAGATAGGAAGCATAATATGCTTATTCCATTGACTGTTTTTTGGATCATATGGAAAGAAAGGTACAGGAGGGCTTTTGAAGGGAAAGAAAATGATATGCTTAAGATTTGGGATAGGTGGTTGCATTTATTTGGATCGTTAATTCTTGGATATGACTTGTATAGGGTGGACAATTTTGGGTACGTAATAGACTACTTAACAAATATGTGATACTTTTGTATATGGGTTACACCCCCTTGGTGCTTTGTTTATTCACACTTTTTTATTAAAAAAATACAGTAAAATATGCTCTATATTCTGATAGAAGATCTTGGAAACCATCGCCCATATATATAATTCTTTATTCGGAGTGAGAGTAGGTTCTGGTCCATCTCTTCTCTGGAAAAATTAGGAGATGAATGACAAGAGCACTAAATTGGGATGTGAATGACAAGAACGCTATGAGATGTGGAACATTTCCCCCATACCCACCCCATTGCATTTCTTGCATCCTTGAATTCGGTGGATAAAAAAAATTGAATCCATCTACATTCAGTGGAATGCCCTGCCTGACCACCGATTTCAATTTATCTGTTCCATTTGATTTAAAATTGTTACAGTTCCTACTGACAGATCTAGTTATGGGATTTTGTTAATAAAGTTATTAAGAGAGAATCCAACAGTCTCTTGACTGAGAAAAGATAAAAAATTGATCAAAAGTTGATAAATTTTTCTTCATTCATGGTCTGCTGACAAAGACAGCTTGGTCCTTTAATACAAAGAGAACCAGTTATGTTGGAAATTATTTTCCGGAATTATTGTAACTAAGTCATAATTACCCGCATTTCTTATCCTAGCCTTACCTTTTCTTCCCTTCTCCTATACACATTCTACTTTTCACCAGTATAGCATATAGACACATAAAACAAAGAGGAGTAGTTATTCTGAAAGTTACTTTCTAGAAGAGCCTAACTTCTCACCTATTGCTCCCTAATTTTCCCCTACTAACACTCACAATGCTTCATAGAAATACAACATCTAACCCGGAAAAACAGCACACAGAATGCAGTACATGCCTCTATCTAATAAACCCATAAACAACACCCATAATACAACAGATGCACCTATCTACTAAGTACCTGATTTCTTCTTATTTTCACCTAATTTCTTCTTATTTTTCCGCTTGTGTTCCTAACATCAGTTTCCCCCCTCAAGATGGCGCATGTCATAAAGTTCAAATTTCTGCCACTGCTATTGTGCTACTCTTTCTGGTTCTACAATGCTGGAATTTCAGAATTTTCTCCATTGCCGAAGTGCACTTCCACTTTTAACCAGAACAACCTTTTACAGCAGTGATCCAGTTCAAATTTTTCATCAATTAAAACATAATCTTCGCACTTGCTGATGATCAATCTCCTGAAGGAATAGCCTCTTCATTACAGTGGCATGCTGCTCTGGAGGACATCCAAGACTAAAATTTAGTGGTGGCTGTGGTGCACATCCAGGAACAGACGCAGCAAAGTAAAAACACTTCAATAACACCTTAAACCGGTCTGTTCTCTGTTCATATATTTTGCCCAAACTCATGGTATTTGTTAAGCTTTTGGACCAACAAACCTGAAAAAATTCAGTTTTGTAAAACGTGACAGAAAGGATGCTCACGCGTTGCACCAGGCTGTGGGTGCGCACAAGGTGCAATTGCGTGGAGCACACCGAGATGGATGTTCTGAGTTGTGCAGATCACGCCTTTGGGTGTCTTGCAGATTGTGTGGTGGTTTTTGACTGGTCTGCATTTGTGGGGGTCTTGCGTCGCATGGTTGAGGGTGATCGGTTTGACTGCTTCTTTCACTGGTCTCCCGCAGGACAGGATGGGTTGATTACTCCTCTAATCGACTCGCTAAAAATTCAAACTTTGACATGTTCTTTTCCCAGTGTTCATTATATATCTTCAAAAGATTCTCAAAAATGAACTGTAATTCACCCATAACGATTGGCTTTGGTGCCAGTTTGTCACAGTCCCTATCAATGAATCCAGTTATGAGATTTTGTTTATAGTATGGGTTCGTTATGAGAGAACTAATGATCTCTTGAATAAGAAAAGTACTCCAAACTTGATAAATTTTTCTTCATCCATAATCTGTCCATAAAGACAGCTTGGTATTTTAATACAAAGATAACCAATCATGTTGTGAGTTATTTCCCAAAATTATTATAACTACTCAACTACCCATATTATCTTAGCCTCACTCTTTTTTCCCTTCTCCTATACACATCCTACTATATAATACATATACACAAAACAAAGAGCAGTTATTCTGGAAGTTACTCTCCAGAACAGCATAAATTTTCACCTGTTTCTTCCTAATTTTCTCCTACTAACACGCAAGATGATTCATAAAAATACAGCCTATAAACCCACAAAACAGCACACATAATGCAGTACATACCTCTATCTAATAAACCCATAAACAACACACATAACACAACAGATACATCTATCTACTAATTAGCTAATTTCTTATTAATTTCTTCTTATTTTTCTGCTTGTGTTCCCAACAAAAATATTGGTATATTTATTAAAATACAATTAAATATTATTATTTTTATTTGAAACCCAAAAGCGCAATATAGAAAAATCTAAACTCGACAGAAACATCCAAATTAAAGTTCAATAATATGAAAATTAGTGCATAAATTATAAAGAAAAGTAAGGAATTCTCACAATATTAATTTTGTTGATGCATGTAATTTTTGTTTGCCGATAAATAGAATATTGCATACAAGAGGTTATATTTTGGAGGTCTTATTTGCGCACTACTACTTATTTCAATGCATACTATGGCATAAAAATGAAAATAAAGTAGGCTGCTAGTTTTCTTTCTATGTCTACATTCTTTGAGATTTATGGATGCTAGGATCATGCATGTACCTAGACTCTTTTAGGTCTTGTATTTAAATATGGGAAAACCACCTTTCACCCTTTGTTATTTGTATTTATTCAAATTCAAACCTTGTGGTTTTTTTCTATGACAATTCAATATTTGTGGTTTAGTTTTTTTTTAAAAAAAATCATTTTATGAAAGATCAAAACATTGAGGCTCTTGTTTTATATATATCTATATACATATATTTTTTTTTCTTATTAATTTCAATTGTCTAGCCTTAGATTTATTTTAGAAGTCTAAAAACGTGCAATATCCTTTAAAAATTAAAAATGTTATGTAACATAAAGAAAAAATCAAACTAGGGATTGAATTGTCACATAAAAAAAGAAAAAGTTTGAATTTGAGGGGATGAGTATGTACTTTACCCTTAATTTTTTTGTTGGTCATGGTACTTCATTGTTTGTTTTTTCGTCTTGTTATATTCATAGTTTATTTCTTTGTCTTGTTATATCTCTTTTTGATTTTGAAAATTTTGGAGCTGACCAGAGTTCAGAATTTTAAAATTTGGAACCCAACAGGTAATATCTGTTCAATGGGGGAAATAGGAAAAAGAACATTGAAAGAAACATGGAACAAAGAAGACTTGTGCTTCATATGTAATTACAAAGCACATGTGGCCTATTTGCAAATATATCTGATATGATTGACAATGTGATTATATATCAGCCTGGGTTTGATTCGAATTACAATTCTATGCAATAAGAATGAGAATATAATACAAATATCATAGAAATTTAAATAAAATAATATTCTAATTCAAAGTCAATTTCATGTCAATTCAAGTTTGGTGCTTTTGTGATTACTACCTTGACAATTTGGAATATGAATACATGGCTTTATGGGATTAAAGATATGAGTGAAATATATTCAATTATATACCAATTTGTAAATTATAACTATTTTCTGCATATTAATTACTAAAATCTTAAAATTGAACATTAATAGAATAAGTTTGAATCAAATATAAAATTAGGTTGTTTTGTGCCATTTGCTTGCTACTTATTATCAGCTTTAATCATTTTATCTAATGTTTACGTATGGTAATATAAAAAGAACAATGCTTATTAGATTTTTAAAGATTTTAATAAGATAGAAAATGAACTGCCTAATTCGTAACTGAGAGGTTTTTTTTTTTAATCAGTTTACTTAAGTACCTTTATAATATTATCTCAAAATTAAGAATACTTGTATAATGTAAGCTACAAAACATTTTTAATAAATACATAATTTTTTGTTAATTTCTTTACCAAATACAACTAATTTTTTGTTAATTTCTTTACCAAATACAACTAATTTTTTGCAATTACTACTTTATTCAAATACATGACTACTTAAATTTTTAAACAATTTCTGTTTTAACTAACTTAAAGGACCCTACAACTTTAAGCACATTTCTTTCGGTAGCTCCAAACATCATCACATTTACTTAGGAGCTTGTGTTAATGAACAGTCAGGGTTTGAAGGGTTTATTAGAGACAAATACACAGCTCTTCCTGAAACACGAGAGAGGATGTTGGCAACGGAGGTCACAGCATCCTGGAGGTAAAAAATTTCTTATTTTTGTAATGAATTAGTACAATACTACATTTTGAGGACACCAAACTATCTGTGGTTGCAGGTATTCGTTTGATTCTGTCTCTAGCATTCCTCACAAGCCTCTTTACTTCAATGGGAGATATGCGGATGTGAAAAAGGTTTTGACAGGAACCTTTTTTGGCCCTCCAAAAGAGGGAGTATACAGCCCATCTGTTCAAAGTACTCTATATGACATGGCAAAAGCTGTACTGGACAGGTTTCTCACTATAGCATTCAGTTTTTTCTAGATGATCGTGGTACCTTTCTGGATATTGATTCTATATTATCTCATTGTTCTCTTATCTCAAAAAATATCATCTTATTGTTCTCAGGTTTCTTGACATTTCATCAATCCAGCTTAAAATGCCTAATATACATTTCTTGCCAGTTAATCTATCAAGCAAGGATAATCCTACTATTGTCAAGGTAGTGCTCTTGATCTGTTGATGCATGTGGAAAGTTAATGGTTGCAACTTGAGACATGGAAAGGGACAGGAACCTAAGCACTTCAGGATGAAAAATTAGAAGAGGCAAACTAGGATATTGTGAATCAGTTTTTTTTTTTCTTTCATGTCTGAATTTGATTAGGGACTTTTAAGAGGTAATATAGTGTCTTCGTTCTTCTTTTTAAAAAAAATTCTTCTCAAAAAGTATAGTGTCTTTGATTTCAAAAACATTTGCCCTAGCTCAAACAAAATGAGGTGGAAGAGGCAGGATTATTTCTTGAAAACCACCTTCCCCTAGCCCATCCATTCTGCTTCCTCCCATCTCCTCTCCTCCGGCGTAAGTAGAAAATATGGAATAGGGAAATTAGGTGAGTAAACCATTTAAGTTTATAAGACCTTGGATTTAATTCTTTCAGAACATTTTTATTGATTTTCATACCAGGCTAGAGTTTTAGATAATAAATAAGTGCAGCCAGCATAGTTGGCTACGAATGGTGTAATATAGGTAGGGTTAATTAGTGCCAAACAGGAACCATGCTCAGCTAGAAGAAATAAACTCCGTCTGAGGAAGGGAATGGTTTAGGAGTATGAGGCACAACTTCTTTTGAAAGACCATGCCATGGATCTTTCATTTTGCATATTTTGTTACAAGGACAAAAGGAATGACCTATATTGCTGATCCACATAATTTTTGCAGTTTGAAGATGATGTATATTTACCAACAGATGAACCACACGGAACAATTGAAGCCAGCTTGAGCCGAGTCCGTTCAAAGATGTAAAAGTTGTGGTACACAGTGGATCACAAGGAAGCTATGGTTAGCAGCTCTGCTCTTTTAATCTTCAAAATAATCAGTGAAATGGGAGCTGCTTTTACAATGAACTTTGTTAGTAAAGGACTCAAAAAAACCCCCACCTGGTAGTATGATATTTAATCATAATGGAGTAATCATGGTACTCCACTTAGTTCTTCCATATTTAGTTTTTGTGTATAACAGACTGAAGCAGAACCCAACAGTTAAAAATAAGTTGAAATAAGTGCTGATTAATTCTGTCAGTGCATAATTTCTGCAGATTTTGGTATCAGGATCCAATAATAATGATTTGAAAAGTAGCAAGTCACCACAATCATTTTTTAGACGCTCTACTCTCTATAATTCTTGATTCTATTAGTAGTAAGTACTTTGATATCAAATTTTTTAAGACAGAGATAGAAAGTATGATCCTGAGTTACATTTTCTAAAGAATTAGAATTAACTAATTTGTAATTTGAGCTTGCATTTGGAGTTGAGGATCAGAACTCAGTTTCTAATTATGCACAGAATTAAACAAATTCATAATATTCCCATGAGTTACTTAGTTTTAAATAGAAAGGAACAAGAGGGTATCTCATATTGCTCGTATAGAAGTGAGTTTCATATGATATTTGCCTTTTCCTTACAAGAAGAGAGATGATAAGTATGTGCAATACTGATGAAATATCATAGAAAAATTCAATAGAGTTTAACTAAAAATAAAAATAAAATGGAAAAGGACAAAGGTTATACATAAAATGCTCATAAACTCTCTTAAATATATTGTTCTAAAAGCTTATGATATTCACTTCCCAAGTTTTCCATCAATTGAGTGCATTATTTTTATCATATTCCAAGAGAATCTTTAAAATACATTTTCCTACTAAAGTAAACTTTATTTATCCTAATAAAATTTTACCAATTGGGAATTGGACAAAGTTAATTTATATTTTTGTTAACTTCTTCTATAAGATGACTTACTTGTGGTCTTAATTTATTCATAAAAATTTATTTGTAACTAAAATAAGATAAGAAGAAAATCTTACCCTTCACACTTCCCAAAAAAAAGTTTTATCAACTCAAGTGGGGTGTTTGAGTTGGTTACTTAATACTATTTCCATTCGACGTCAGCAACTAAAATATGCTGTTAAAATCATTAGCATGATAACTATTAGTATTTTATTTTAGATATTATGAATTTAAATTTTATTAAAAAAAAAAAAAAAAGCAAGTAAAAAGTAACATTCACTAGTTTCTTAAATTATCTATTTAATTTAAGTGTATTATTATAATTTTGACGTAAAGAAAACCCGGTGACTGACTAATTTTTTTTGGTTTTAGTGGCTGCAGTATATTAATATCCGGCTTAGTCTTTTTGTTTATAATAAGTAGTATTATAATCTTTTTTTCTTTAACCAATAATATATATATTCAAACATACAAATATTGGGAGAGAGAGAAGCTGGTAGCTAAAAGATTTACGTGAAGAAATAAATGGATCCCTAAAATTAACAAACGAACCAAGAAGAATGAATCTGTAAATTTGTTTTATTATTTAATCAAATATTTATGTGCAGAAATGAGAATAAATCCTAAAATTAATAAATAAATACAACGAAACAATCCACAATATCCTTCTTACACATTAAAAAAAAAAAAAAACACCAAACTCTACTCTTCTTTTGTTAATGGATATTGGGCCAATGGAACTGGTTGTGTGCCTGAACCCACAAATCAATAGAGATTACAATGCAATATTTTATCAAACCCGCATAGGGATACTGATATATAGCAAGTATGGTGTACAGTGTGCCATTTTTGTTGAAGATATAAATACATTGTATTCTCTAGAACTCTCATTTTTTTAGACTGATTATAAAATCCTAAATAGGGTTTTCTCTCACACGATGGTCCTACTTCACTCCCCTCTAATAGATTTGAGATATTTTCTCATCTTTCCTTTTAGTTTTCTTCATAAATCTTGCTTACTAGTGAGATTATACATTTAAGTATCAATTTATTACATAGAATCAGAGTGTAGCTAGGGATAGAAAATGAAAACTCGAACTAGACCACTAGTAACCAAAACTCTACAAACAAGTAGGATGATTTTAGATCCCTTTGAATTTAATAATTCATATTATATCAGAATAAATGAAAGCCCAAGACTAGTTCCAAGTTCTTAGTTGCTCAAAGCCAACAATTATTACATATTGGCTAGATCCATGAAACGCACACTATCAATTAAAAACAAACTAGAGTTTAGAAACAGAACCCTACATGAGTCGATAAATCTGACCGAGCCCTTAATGGAATATTGGATAAGATGCACGATACCATAATCACGTGGATTTAGAATGCATTTCTGCTTGATATCAAGGCCAATATCCTTTATATAGAGATAACACATCACCTATGAAATGATATTAAGGAGAGGCATTATGTAACACCTCGAAAACCTTTGCGCTTAATTTGTAATTGTGAACCCCTATTTATTCGAGTCCTAAGACCGCTTATACTCTTTAGATATTTCGTAATTTTAATTTTTCGATAAATATTTTATTTTGTATTTTAAATTCATATTTTTAATTTATTTAAGTAATTTTTAAATTTATATTTTTGTCATAGAAAAATTTTATTTTTGTCGTTATTATTTAAAAAATAAATTTTTAGGAAAAAAAGACGGAGAAACTGCAAAAATCCCACAAGAAACGCCTGCGGGAAAGGTCCTGCCCGTGCGAGCATCGCATGCCCCACGCGCGGCCAGCACAGGACATGCGCACTGTGTGCACGTCCCGTCCGCACGGGGCGCGGGGCTTGGTCTGCACGTGTGTCCCATTGTGCGCAGACGGGTACAACTCTGTGCGCACGCCCTCCTTGCAGTAG
>NW_019014638.1:609989-622981 GCF_000150535.2 Carica papaya
AACCACAATTTCCTTGTATTTAAGAAGAAAAAACTTGGACTCTGATCCAAAGCAAGTTCAAAAATTTGAATTGGGTGCCGTAAATGAGGTAAGCTCTAAGAACCTTTTACTTTATGATGTACCTATTGCACTCAAAAAAGGGACAAGAGAATGCCCTAAGCATCCACTCTACTTGATACCAAACTTTGTATCATTTGAAAGGGGTTCTTTGTTTCACAAGAAATTTCTTATGAGTCTACATGCAGTGCTTATTCCTAATACACCATCTAAGGCTTTAACTTATGAAGAATAAGAAAAATGTTCTAATTGTTAAAATGCAGGCACTGTAAAAGAATTAAACATAAAAAGATAGGGACTTACCCAAGGGAAAGAGACTAGTAAGGTACAGGTGAATGTCTACTATAAAGTACAAACTCAATGGAACTACATAGAGGTACAAGGCATGAGTTATGCCTAAAGGTTTAAGAGACTTATGGGACTGATTATCAACAGATATTTCCACCTATTGCAAAAATGAATATGATACGAGTTCTATTATCCTTAACTACAAATTTAATTGGATGGGCAATTTGATGTAAAAAAATGTCTTCCTACGGAAAATTAGAAGAAAAAAATTATATGAAAATCCCTCTAGGGTTTATCAAAGTAAGTACAAATAAAATGTGTAAGCCAAAAAAGGCACTTTAGGGTTCAAGCAATCTCCGAGGGCATGATTTGAGTGACTGTTAGCAGATGTCTGTTCTTGAGGTTTTCAGATGAAAAGAAAAACAGAAAGGAAGACTACAGTTTTTCAGTTTACTAGTAAAGGTGCAACTAACGCAATTTTATTTTTATTAATTGGCATCCTCATTTTGGGACATACAAAAGAGTACAGGCATGAAGGCCGTGCCACCCATGTAGGAAACTCAGTTTATTAATAGTTATAAGATAAAGTATCCAAAAGATCAACTAGCTCTTACTCTTCTTCTGTGCTGAATTAGCATGAATACTGCCATATTGTTTCAGACAAAAGATTTGTAAAAATTCAACATGCCATGGCTGCAAACTCAAGAGATCCTTTAATATTATCTACCTATTGACCGACCCTGCATTACATGGTTTCAAGTAACTACTGGAAAGCCTGCAGTAACATCTAGAGATGCAAGAAGAGTACAATGTATAAGTGCTCTCTCAAGGCACAACAAGTCAAGCAATAGCCTAACTGTTGCAAATAGAGACTAAAATGCAAGTCTTCTTGATCAGATTGGTTGGAATCAATCCTTTTTTCCTCTAGCCTCTACCCATTTGGTAATGCAGCTACACGACTACTAAATGAGAAGTATTCTCATCAGAATATGTAGTAATCTCTCATTAACAGTTCATAAATCTACTATATGTAAACTATAAATACTCACGTATCAACATATATCTATGGTTGAGGTCATGATGTTCATGGTTAGCCAATTAAACCTTAGATTTTAGTTGTAAAAAAGAGAGGACTGGAAACCTAACGTCATGTCAGCTCAAGCTCACTGCAATATTTCCCATGTAGATACATACATATCCAAATTAAAACTCCTGCAATCATGATATCATACATGAATTGCACAAAAATCAAAGATGTTCACCGTGATAGAGGCCAAAAATCATTAAAATTTTCACAAAAAACAAAAAAAAAAAAAAAGAACCAGAGAAGCAAGTCATTCAATTACGCATCACGTATATAAGATAATCGTCAAAATATGAAGAATCCACAAGCAAAACACTGACGAGAAGTGGGAAAATATACTCGTTTATGCACAGGTCAGAATATGTGAAACACTTTTCCTGACAACAAACTGGACTCCAAACATTGACAATAATGAAACTACCAAATTCACTGTAACAAATAAAAAAAAAGGAACTAATATTGGAAAATTACCTGCGGCATTTGCCAAGCATCAGGTATATCAAGCCTTGAAGCAGCAAAAATCTGCAACAAAAAAATGAATAAACACCAATTTAGGATTGCCATGCACATGCTAGAAGACAGTAAATAAGAAGAAACATCGTTAATCATGCTAACCTTTTTGGAAGAATTGATAAGACAAATACCAACATTTCTTCTGTAACCTTGAGGAGGAGAGTCCATGGAAGGCGACGGTAACGATGAGGCGTGAACACAGGAGATAAGAGGTGGAGAACCTTCTCGCAGGAGTGGCAGCTTAGAGAAATTAGGAAACCTAGGAGGATAGTTGGGGAAGAAAGTAATTAGATTGGAGGGAAGAAAATGGGAAGAAGATGTTTTATGTAAGGGAGAGTGAAAGAAGATGCGTCGACATAATGCCATATCGCCTGTGTTTCAAGCTTGGCTTCGCAGCCTCGAATATTTTTTATTTCTACTGTTCATATTTTGAATTACTCTTGAGAGAGAACCTAAGGTAATTTATTTTATTTTTTATTTTTTAAGGTAATTTATTTTATTTAAAAAATCAGATTAGAATTATGCACTATTATCAATTTAAATGATTAATAAAAAATAATTAATTTTAGTTTAAACACTCAACATATCCTTAATTATTTTCTTTTTGAGGCATTCATGAAGAAAGTAAGTTCTTTTCGTGATAATACTAGTTTATTTCTAGTATTTCTTATCAAATCAAGGTTTGCAACTCAATTATGCTCTTAATTTTTCTCACCGAATTAAGTTTAACTTTACTAAATCAAGTTATTGCTTCTAAAGATTATCTCACTTAAGCTATTAATATCATATTTATAGGCTTGCATTTGGGCTATTTGCTTCTTAAAATAGGGTTATATTACTTTCACATTTATCATTATATTACTTCTCAATATTTTTTTCCGTAACGAATAGTCATCTGCACATCGTTACACATAAATTAGTAATAAGTTAATTAATAAATATAATATTAGAATTGAAATAAGTGTATAAAGTTTTCAAAAAAACTTTTTTATTAGTGCTAAATTTATTGTATAATTGAAAGTTTCATTTTGTTAAAATAAAGAAGAAACTTCTATATTTAAATTTTTCTCATGGTTTAAGGGTTATGACAAGACATGGAGCATGCTAGAAAATGTATGTTAATAAAGGGTACATTAGGATTATTTATATGACACTAGATGATATACTTATAACATAGTATAAAGATTAAGACCAATTTGGCATCTTGTATTTGGCATATTCCATCTTTGATGGGAATCTCATAACCATTTTCTTACAATTAACTCATACTCAACAAATTGGCCTTCAGCTTTGGAAAAAAAATACTGAAAATTGGTTTGAATAACATTTCTTTTAGTATGGATGATTTGTTTTCCTTTATTAATGACTGAGGCCTTAGAATTATTTCCAGATCACATTATTTTAAAATAATTCATATAAAATGGGACGAAACTAATTAACTATCACATATATGGTTTTTGCAGCCTATATCTAAATACCACAAATTCTTGTTGGTTTCTTCTTTTGCATAAACAACCGCTAAGAGAGATATCTTCTCTTCTTTTATGCACAATTTGATTTTTCTCCATTATCCTTAGACAAATTAGTTTTACATTCAGTTTAATAATGTCCATACTTGTGGCACAGATAACATTCCATATTTTACTTGTCTGCTAACTTTAAATATGAAGTGGTTGAATGATTTCCACCTCTGCTCCTTCCTCTCCTTTGAGAAAGTTGTTATTGATGTTAATACCTCTTACATCTTTATCCTTTATCTTTTTCCTTATATCTTATATTGAATTTGCAAGATAATCAATTGAGGGCTTCAATACTGGTTCATTTTTATGTTGTTGTTTAAACTTTTACTCGTATACAATAATAAGCTTTGTAATTTATCAAGTGAAAGCTCATCTATATCTTTAGAATATTCTATAGCACAGATAATAAAATTAAATTTTGATGTCATGGGTTGAAGTATTTTTTTAATGATAGTGATATCTTTTTTATTGTCTATATGAATTCATATTTTGTTGACAATTATCATCAAGTTCTCCTAACTTTATTTGAAGTATTTAAAATTCTGAATGTAAAGCTTAAAGTTGTTACCTCCTTGCTTTTGCAGAGCTTTGATAGTTCTCTTTTCATGGAATTCTATATCTACTTAGAAATGTCTTTGTAGAGAAGTCTCTCTTAAGGTTGCACGATCAATAGTTTGATACATATAATTTTTAGCCTTAGGGTCCTTCAATCTTAAATTTTTTTATGTTTCAAACGTTGTTGTACCAGTAATAAATATGAAATTCCTTCTGAGGCAACTTGTCAATACTTCTTGGATTTTAAGAAATGCTCAATCAACATGTTTTAATGATCATATTGACCATCAAAACGGGGAATTATAAGTTATATGAAATTTTTTGCTGCCATGAAGAACTACTGGTGTTTGTAAAAAGGCTATAATGTCTTCTTTTTTCAAGCTTTGATACCATTGTTAAAAGGTATCAAATAGAAGAAAAATAAAGGAGAAAAAAGAATAATTAAGCGATTTTGAAAGATAAGAACTAGCCCTTAAAAAATTGGTAAACAAATCAACTCCTAAAAAAATTATGTTGAGTAAGAGATTTAAGCATATGAAATATAAGTAACACATAGAAGATGAGAAAAATATGAAAAAAAAACATGCAATTAATTCAACAATATTAAGCATTAAGTATTAAAGTATAATGAGTATACTGTGCATACCATTCCATAAGTTATTAACTCTATATAGAGCATAAAGTTATGAATATTAAGATGAAACATTTTTATCATCTAAGCATGCGATACTAATAATCAAGCATAAAGGGAGAAATATGGTTTATTACTATTGAATACCTAAGAGTGGAGAAATATAAAAATATACTAGTGAGTATATACACTCATTACTTAAAGTTGACTTGACTTCTAATCAATTACTGAGGAAATACATGTTTTACCTCTAAAGAGATTTTCTTATATGTCACTTGTTAATAGAAGAAAAGACTTAAGTGATATTTATCTGCTGCTAAAAGAATATCATGCCTAGTTAAGTGCAAACTATTAGAAAATAGACACAAGATGAGGGGTTGTTAGAGATTCATGAGAAATAGAAAAACTTTATCTATATATACATATTTGTTTACTTTTTTTTTCCTCATAGTGGTATAAAACAAGCTTATATGGTATTTATACATAAACAAACATATGATGAAAGAAAGGAATTTATAACATACATGATGGAGATATTAGAGCAAGAGGTGAAGGATTTCCTAGAGATTATGGTAGATCTCAATGTGTAGGTTATGAGTACTCCTCACGGAGGGCCTAGAGGAAGATATAATAAAGAGCTTTTGTGATGAGGATCATTTAGTAGGTAAACATAGAGGAGATGGAAGGTGTAGAAATCGAGATCAAAGTAGAAGAAGAGGAGACATAGATAATGAACATGGTAGTAAACTTCATAATAATTCATTTAGTTACAAAAGTTCATTTCATATGGAGTCCTTTGCACCATCTAATCATGTTCATTTCATAAACAATTAATTAATGTTTTAAATATTATGTTCACATCAACTTCCTTTTCCATTGTTTTAAATATAAAAGAAGTTTCATCTTATTTAATAATGTGGTAGTTGAGGAGCAAAGAAGTGGTCCCATCTAAATGCCTATTTAGAAGAATATGATTGTACATAGACTTAAAGATAACAAATATGCTTAAACAAAGTAGTGTTGTGGATATATATAATGTCTACGTAACTAAGCCAATTTTATACTACTTTAAAAATGTGATAATCAAATATTAAATGTGGTACATGATTATTACTGAAAATCTCAAGATACACATGCAGAAGGGTCCTTGAAGGTCAAACACATGAAGTGTCAGATAGTGTTGAGCACATGAGAGAAGCCCAAGACAATCACTTGAGCATGAATCTTGATGGTTGCTAGATCTACTAAAAGTTTTAGCACTTGAATGAAATCCAAGAAGATTCTTAAAGGCTAAGCTAAGAAATATCTATTAATTTTTAGCATTTAGGATAACCCATGGTGGAATAAAAATACTTTTTAAATCAATAGATCTGTAAATATAAGCAAGTAATCTCATATTGAATCAACAAAAAATGTAAATAGAAGCGTACTTGGATCCATCGTGGAAAAATTATTTGTGTCCAGCAGTAAAATCTTCTGAATCAACACGATGTCTCAAAAAACTAATTTTTTTGTTACGGAATTTTAGAAAAATAAAATGATGATCTTGTGATTCAGGGACCATAACCACTTTTTACATCGACAAACTTTTATAATTTTTATTTTGTCCATCATAAAATAAGAATATTACAAAAATAGTATCAACACATTATAAGTTCATACTTAAACCCAATGTATTAAGGTCCAATACTGTTTAACTATATTTAATTAATTTTAAACGACCTCATTAAATTGATAGTCTGATACGCATACTAAGGCCCATATTAAGCCCACATGTTAGAAAAAATCCAACAATCTCTAATTTAGACTTTATGTGATATATTCACTATGCGTTAAATAACTGTAGGAGTACTTAAAACCGTGTTATTAATACTTGAATGCATTACCAAACAATCTCGTCAATCGATCATAATGACATAAGATCAAAGTGGCTTTCGTTACAACTAATGTAGCTAAACCCATCAATGGTCACGTATATCAGTATAACCAAACGACGTAGACAAGTATAGATGTGCAGTATGAAAATTACATGTTATGTGATCTAAGCATGCTTATTTTCAACTAGTCCTATCTTAACTTTAATGAGATCAACTGTAAAAAAACTCAGAGATAATATATATAAATAAAAATAAAATATAAAAACTGGAATAAAATCATATAAACCAAAACCAAAACCAAAACCAAACTATAAAGTTTATGACATGTCGTAACTATGGTACAAAACTACCACTGAACCTATACATCATCTAAGAATACAACACCCATATGAGCAGTGTACTCATGAAAGACCTTAAGTGGTAATCCCTTAGTGAGCAGATCTGCAATCATGGAGTTTGTTTTAATGTACTCTATCGATATATATTTACTTTGAACTCTTTTTTTAATAACGAAGAACTTGATATGTGTATGTTTTGACTTCGTCAAGCTCCTGTTGTTGTTTGAATACATAACTGCAGACTTATTGTCACAAAATATCTTTAATAGTTTTTTTATGTCATCAACAATACGCAACCCACTGATAAAATTTCGCAATTATATTTCATGATTGGATGCCTCATAATAAGCTACAAACTCTACTGGCATAGTAGAATAAGCTACAAGTGTTTGCTTAGCATCTAGGAAATAGCTCCCCCAACAAATAAGTAGATATAACATGATGCAGATTTCTATTATCTTGACATTCGGTGAAATCAAAACTAGAATAACTAATGATTTCCAACTTATTTGACCTCCTATATATGAGTATATAATCTTTTGTTCTTTGTAGATACCACATGACACATTTGGCTACTTTCCAAAGATCCATTTTTAGATTGTTTAAATATCTACCTAACATCCTAACAATGTACGCAATATCTGGACGCGTACAAACCTGTGCATACATAAGACTCCCTATAGCTGAAGCATAACGAATCTTTGTATTCCCATACTCTCTAAGTTATTCTTAGAGCATTGATTTATAGTAAACTTGTCTCATTTAGATACGTGGCTGCTGACGTGGCACAACTTTTTTAAATTGCGTTTCTACCCCCGGTTTCCGATTTTCTTTTCAAAAACACATCTGAAATCCAAATTTTCACCCCTTTTTCCCAAAATCAATTTCAATTAAATCCAAATAATATTTTTACCCAATTTTATCATTATTATTATTATTATTTTTATTAAATTAAATTAAATTAAATTAAAATCTTATAAATTAAATATATAAAAAATTAAACTAAAAATTCAAATACAAAAATAAAAATAAAAATAAAATATTTGGGTATTACAACTCTCCCCTCCTTAAAGAAATTTGGTCTCCCAAATTTGCCTCTTACTCTTGGTCAAATAAATGGGGATACTGGGCTCTAAAATCTGATTCTACCTCCCAGGTAGCCTCCCTGGGCGTGTGGTTCTGCCACACGACCTTTACAAATGATATTTTTCGGTTGCGGAGTATCCTGCTCTTTCGGTCCGTGATACCGACTGGTACTTCTTCATAAGACAAGTCCTCTTGGAGTGGAAGCGGTTCATGAGCCAAGACATGAGAAGGATCCGGGTTGTACTTACGTAACATGGATACGTGGAATACGTTGTGGACTCTGGAGAGCTCTGGAGGCAGTGCTAGTCTGTAGGCAGCAGTACCAATCCTGTCTAAGATTTCAAAAGGTCCGATAAATCGGGGGTTTAATTTTCCCCTCCTGCCGAACCTACTAATTCCCTTGAAATGAGCGACCTTAAGAAACACTCGGTCGCCTTTCTCAAATGCTAAGTCTCTTCTCTGGGTATCTGCATAACTCTTCTGCCTACTCTGAGCTATATGAATGTTCTTTCTGATTTTAACTATTTTGGACGTGGTCTCCTCTACCAACTCCGGGCCGAACAATCATCTATCGCCCATTTCCTCCCAACAAATCGGTGATCTGCACGGGCGCCCATATAACGCCTCATATGGAGCCATGCCGATGCTTGCTTGGTAGCTGTTGTTGTAGGCAAACTCTATCAGGGGTAGATGGTCGTCCCAATGGCCCCCAAAGTCTAGGACACAAGCTCAGAGCATATCTTCAAGTATACGAATCTTCCTTTCTGATTGTCCATCAGTCTGGGGATGGAAGGCAGTACTAAGAGACAACTTTGTTCCCATAGCTTGCTGAAAGCTACTCCAAAATCGAGAAGTGAACTTGGGATCCCTGTCGGATACTACTGTCACTGGAATTCCATGCAATCTGACTATCTCCCGGATATACATCCTTGCCAACTTGTCCAAGGAATCGGTCATCCTGATGGCTAGGAAGTGGGAAGACTTGGTAAGTCGGTCAACAATTACCCATATGGCATCATGTCCTGAACGTGCCTTAGGTAGCCCCAATACGAAGTCCATGGTGATATGTTCCCACTTCCACTCCGGGATCGGTAAGGGCTGAAGTAACCCACCTGGGTGCTGATGCTCTGCCTTGACCTGCTGACATAACAAGCATTTAGATACAAAGTCGGCTATGTCTCTCTTCATCCCATTCCACCAAAATCAGGGTCGCATGCTTTGGTATATTTTGGTGCTTCCTGGATGCATGGCAAACTTCGAGCTATAGGACTCCGTCATGATGTCTCTTTTTAACTCACTGTCATCTGGGACACACACCCTATCTTAGAAACGAAGTAATTCATCGGTAAAGATTTGGAATTCTGAACTCACTCCCTGTTCTACATCCTTCTTGCGGGCTGCCAGGGCGGGGTCGACTGACTGGGCTTCCCTTATTCTCTGGATTAACTCGAGCTGGACTGTCAGGCGGCCCAAACATGTGACTCTTTTCAGATCCTGAAGTCAAACCTGTTGCATGGCCCCAATTGGCCTGCATTCTGAAACCATCAAATGGGCTAAGATACCTGCACTTTTCCTGCTGAGAGCATCTGCTACCAAGTTACCCTTACCCGGATGGTATAAGATATCACAATCATATTCCTTAAGGAGTTTCATCCACCTTCTCTGACTCATGTTGAGATCCTTCTAAGTGAATATGTGTTTCAAACTCTTATGATCGGTATAGATCTGAAAGGTCTCTCCATACAAATAATGGCGCCAGGTTTTCAAGGTGTGTATGATTGCGGCAAGCTCCAAGTCATGGGTGGGATAGTTCTTCTCATTATTCTTTAACTGTCTGGACCCATATGCTATAACGTTTCCATGTTGCATCAGGACACAACCTAGGCCCAGATAGGAGGCATCATTATAAACTGTATATCCTCCCGATCCACTCGGTAAAGCTAGCACGGGTGCAGTAGTCAGCCGCTTCTTTAATTCTGAAAAACTTCTTTCGCAATCCTCATTCCACTCAAACTTGGCATTCTTCTTTGTGAGTCAGGTTAGAGGAGCTGTTAGACTGGAGAATCCTTCAATGAACCTGCGGTAATAACCTGTCATTCCCAGGAAGCTGCGGATTTCCTTAACTAATGTCAGCTTCTCCCAGCCAAGTACTGCTTCAACCTTTTCGGGATTCACTGACACCCCTTCCTTCAATATGATGTGTCCTAGGAAGGCGGTCTGCTCAAGCCAGAATCCACATTTACTCAACTTTGCATATAACTTCTTGTTTCTGAGGACCTGCAAAACTTGGGCAAGATGGTGAGTATGTCTTCTCTGCTTTTTGAGTAGACTAAGATGTCATCGATGAACACGATAACAAATTGATCCAAGAACTCTTTGAAGACCCTGTTCATCATATCCATAAAGATTACTGGGGCATTGGTTAGCCCAAATGGCATGACCAGGAACTCATAGTGTCCGTACCTGGTTCAGAAGGCCATCTTGGGGATGTCTTCTGTTCTTATCTTCACCTGATGGTAACCTGATCGCAGGTCTATTTTAGAGAAGACCTGTGCACCCTGCAGCTGATCGAAGAGGTCATCAATCTGGGAAATGAGATACTTGTTCTTGATCGTGACCTTGTTCAATCCTCTGTAATCAATGTACAGTCTCAACGTTCCATCCCCCTTCCTTGCAAAAGTGACTCTGGCACCCCAAGGGGACACACTGTGTCTAATAAATTCACTGTCTTGCAATTCAGTGATCTATTTCCTCAGCTCTTCCATCTCAATGTGGCTCATGCGGTAAGGAGCAACCGAAATGGGCTGGGTACCTAGCTATAGGTCTATGGTGAACTCGATTTCTCTGTCCACTAGCAGACTAGGCAATTCGTCCGGAAATACATCGGAAAAGTCTCGGACTACCGAAATATCTTGAATACAAATTTTCTTCTTGGACTTGCCTAGTCAGAGAAAATAACAAGATTAAGGCATTAGAAGTTAAGAAAACTTGCCATCAAGAAATAAGTACTGAATGATTTTATTAATTTGTAAATGACTCCTCGTTAGGAGGATTAAATACAACTTTCTTGTTAAAGCAATCTATGGTGGCGTGATACACCGCTAGCCAATCCATTCCTGAGATTACATCAAAATCTCCCGTGTCTAATCCTATCAGGTCTATACTCAGTTTCCTATTTGCTATCTCCACGACACAAGTCCTGTAGATAACTTCTCCTAGTAGTGTTTCACCTCCGGCAGTAGACACAAATAACAATAAATCAAGTTTATTAGGTGATACATTATTTTGGAAGCAAAAACATGTGAAACAAAAGAATGCGATGCACTAGTGTCAAATAAAACATGAGCAATATGGTCACAGATAGTATACATACCCTGTATCACATCCGGGTCGGCGTCGGCATCCTGTTGGGTAAGGTTATAAGCTCTGCCCTAGATAGGAGGCTTTCCTTGATTCTGGTTCCTCGGGCATTCTCTTGCATAGTGCTGGGCACTGCCATATATGCAACAAGTGTTGTTGAGGCGGTAGCAGGGTCGGTCCCCGTGATCTCTGCCGCAGTGCTGACAGATCTTCCCACGTGCTGCCCTAGGAGCCTGAGGAGGGGCCTGGATGGCTGGTCTTGCCTCTTATTTGGTTAGGCAGACGCAGTAGGTGCTGGCCTGCGGAACGGAGCTGAGGGTCGGGAATTCCCTCCTGGCTGAAGATGGGTGTTGAAGCTCCTTTCCATGATCTGTGCCTTTGCTAGGACTGCTGAATATGTTTTGAGCTCCAGTACCAACAAGTATTGCCTGATCTCCGGGCGGAGACCCTAGTGAAATCTCCTGGCCTCTCGGCCCTCATCCATCAATGTCTCTGGGGAGTATCGGCCCAGCTCTAGGAACTTACGGGCATATTCTGATACTGTCATGTTTCCCTGAACCAGTTGAACAAACTCCATTTCTTTTAGGTGTCGGATGTGCTCAGGGAGATACTCCGCATGGATGGCAGCTAAGAACTGCTCCCAAGTGACTTGTGTAGGTAGGGTGGTCTGTTTGAGCTCCCACCAACGTCCTACTTCCCCTACCAGCATGTAGGAAGCAAGGGTAGCTCTCTGCTCAGGAACTACTCCTAAGGTCCTAAAAGCTCTCTCAATCTCCGCTAGCCAGTGCTGGGCCTCTTCAAAAGAGGATCCCCCTGCAAAGGTGGAGGGGTTCAGTCTCCTGTACCCCTTTATGTAGCCTGGGTCGATCAAGGAAGGAGCGAGGTCCTATGGAAGAGGGACTGGACCCGGCTGGGGATAGACTGGGGGGTCCTGTGGTGGCACCTGCTGATATGATGGGGGCACTGGACTGTACTGTGGCGGTGTCGGGTAGTACCGTGGCTGGGGCACCGGGTTGTACTGCGGCAGTGGTACCGGTGGTACTGTGGAGGAGCAGGCTCGTGCCGGGGTGGCTCGGGATCAGCCTGCTATAGCGGAGGCTCAACCTGCGGTAATGGATGAGGGTCAGGTAACTCCCTTCTCTCCTCTCGCCCTTGCTGGGCAGCTATGAACCCTTCCATCATCTCAAATAATCTGTCTACATCCTCTCGAAGCGAATTATCCCGGGCCGCTCGATTTAGTGGGGGTCTTCCTCTCCTCATTTATTTGCACCTGTATTTCATAAGGAATGGTTGAGTAACGACTTATCGGTGAGTATTTCTCTAAGCATTATTGTGTAAGGGATGGGTCTGAGGAACGCAGCTCTGATACCAACTGTAACAGCCCCGAAATTTTAAATGAAGATGTATGTATTAAAAATCTCAAATGTGGAAGTGTAATAAAAATTTTGATTAACATCCCTTACACAATAACCAAAAACGTACTCAAAATATGAAAGAATAAGCTAATTAAAAGAGATACTCGAAACAAAAACTATCAATAGAGCTATAAAGTCCTTAAGCATCTAACTCGCCGTCTTCCTACGGAACGAGCTCGGGAACCACGTCTTCCTGATCTGAAATGGTTAAGTAAGGAATGAGCTACACTAGCCCAGTAAAGACATCACACTATCTCACTGCCACAGA
>NW_019014638.1:654042-683216 GCF_000150535.2 Carica papaya
CTATAGAAAAATACGTTAGGGGACCTCGGTTGGCTGGAAAATCATAAAAAATGAACCTACTAGCAAAGAGATCTCCAAGTGCGGCAACTCCGCCAGTTTTCCTTCACGGTTGGGGTTCCTTCTTTGGCTAACCTGTACAAAAAATGATGGGAAATATAACAATAAAAAAATCACATGAAACAGGAAGTGAAAACGGTTCATCGGAGGGATTTTTTAGTTTTGGCTGTGACAGCTCCGTTGGACTTTACCTGTAGTTTTCGGCTCACCCACTGTCCCTCTTACTCCGGTATGGCGACAAGGATGCTCTGAATCGAATTTCAAGCGGGTAAAGGAAAATTTTACTTTTCTTAGCAGTCGGTGGTGACTCCAATGCGACGGCGGTTGGCAATCAGCCTTCTTCTCCAGCGCCTGGTTTTTCTTCTCTGGCAGGAGCTAGATGCTAGAGTTTGGATTCTCCTACTACGCGAGGTATTTATACCCATCTCGTATCATATGGACCGTTCATGTATGCGGGATCGAACCTGGACCATCAGATTGCTGGGTACGTGGATTGCCCACGTCGCCTCCCGCATGACGCCGGCGTTAGTGTGTTTGGACACGCAACATGCTTCGGTTCTTCGGGGCTACTGACTGGACCATCCCACGTAGTCGAATTTTTTTTGTACTTTAACCTCATGTTTCTAATTTTTTTTCAAAAACACCCATCAAACTCAAGTGTTTACCAATTTTTTTCTAAAATTATTTTCAATCTCGTACCCAATTCATTTTTTCTCAAAAATTCAATAAAATAAAACTAAAATAATAATTAATTATTTTAATTAATAATTTCATAAGAAAAATTTATCCTAGACAGCTTTTTGGGTCCGGGTATTACAACTCTTCCCCCTTAAGAAAATTTAGTATCTCAAATTGGTCACTCTCTTACTCAGTCAAACAGCTGGGGGTATTGGGCCTTGAAGCTTGATTCTAGTTCCCAAGTGGCCTCTTCCTGCGTATAGTTATGTCATAGCACCTTGACGAATGAAATTTTTCAATTGCGAAGTAATCTACTCTTTCGATGTACAATGCCTACTGGCACTTTCTCATAGGATAGATCTCCTTGGAGTGAAAGGGGCTCATGGAATATGATATGTGAGGGGTCCGTATTGTACTTGCATAGTATAAATTAATGGAACACATTATGAATCCTGGATACCTTTGGAAGTAGTGTCAGTCTATAGGCAGTCGTACCAATATGGTCTAAGATATCAAATGGCCTGATGAATCGGGAATTTAATTTTTTTCTCTTGCCAAACCTATTGATCTCCTTGAAAGGAGTGAACTTAAGAAACACTCGATTACCTTTTTCAAATTCAAAATCCCTCCTCCGAGTGTCTGTATAACTCTTATATTTGCTATGAACTATCTAGATATTCTTCCTAATCTTAACTATCTTGGTTGTAGTCTCCTCTACAAGATTTGGACCGAATAATTTTCTATCACCCACCTCTTCCCAATAGATCAGCAGTCTGTAGTGATGGCCATATAATAACTCGTACAGACTCATGCTGATACTTGTCTGGTAGCTATTATTGTAGGCGAACTCTATTAAATGTAGGTGATCATCCCAACGGCCCCTGAAGTCTAGAACACAAGCTCGGAGTATATCCTTTAGTGTGCGAATCATCCTCTCTGATTGTCCATCAATTTAAGGGTGGAATGCGGTATAAGAGACAGTTTCATTCCCATGACTTGCCGAAAATTAGACCAAAACTAAGAAATGAACATGGGGTCTCTATCGGATATTACTGCCACTAAAACTCCATGTAACATGACTATTTTTCGAATATACATTCTTGCTATCTCTTCCAAGGGATCGATCATCTTGATAACCAAGAAGTGAGAAAACTTAGTGAACCGGTCAATAATTACCAAAATGGCATCATGTCCTGAGTGTGCCTTAGACAATCTTGTCATGAATCATATGTCCCCACTTCCACTCTGGGATCAATAATGGTTGAAGTAGCCCACTTGGGCGTTGATACTTTGTCTTAACATGTTGACATACTAAACACTTAGAAATAAAGTTAGCTACCTCTCTTTTCATCCTGCTCCACAAAAATCGAAGTCGCATATATTGATACATTTTAGTACTTCTAGGATGCATGGTAAACTTTGAGCTATTAACCTCTATTATGATATCCTTTTTCAATTCATTGTCACTTGGAAAATACACCATGTCTTGAAATCTGGGAAACCCATTGGAAAAGACTCGGAATTCTGAATTTGTTCCCTGTTCTGCATCTTTCCTGAGAGCTGCTAGGGTAGAATCGATGGATTGAACTTTTTTTATTCTCTAGATCAATTCGGGTTGAACAATTAAGTGGACCAAACATGTAACTCTCTTTAAGTCTTGAAGTCGTATCTGTTGTGTGGTCCCAATTACTCTACATTCAAAAACCATTAGGTGAGCTAACATACCTATATTTTTTTTACTGAGCCCGTCAGCTGCCACATTATCCTTGCCCGAATGATACAAAATATTACAATTGTAGTCTTTGAGGATCTCTATCCAACGCCTCTGACACATGTTGAGATCATTATGAGTAAATATGTACTTCAAGCTCTTATGGTCGTTATAAATCTCAAAAGTCTCCCCATACAGGTAGTAGCATCAGGTCTTCAAAGTTTAGATAATTGCGACAAGTTCTAAGTCGTGGGTGGAGTAGTTTTTCTTATGACTCTTCAACTGCCTGAACTCATAGGTTATGACCTTCTCATGCTGCATCAGAACACAACCTAACTCTAAGTATGAGGCATTACTATAAACTGTATATCAACCTGTCCTACCTGGTAAAGCTAACACAGGTGCAGTAGTCAACTGCTTCTTGAGTTCTATAAAGCTTCTTTCGCAGTCCTTATTTCATTCAAACTTAACATTCTTCTTTGTGAGTCGGGTCAAAAGAATGACTAGAGTAGAAAATTCTTTCATAGACTTGCGGTAACAATATGTCATTCCCAGAAAGTTATGAATCTCCTTGACCGATGTCAATTTCTTCCAACCAAGTACTGCCTCAACTTTTTCGAAGTTCACTGATACTTCATCCCTTAACATGATGTGTCTTAGGAATATAGTATGCTTGAGTCAAAATGCACACTTGCTCAATTTGCATACAACTTTTTCTCCTTGAAAACCTGCAAAATCTGAGTCAGGTGGTAAGGGTGTTCCTCTCTACTTTTTGAATATACCAAGATATCATCGATAAACACAATGACAAACTAATTCAGGAATTGTCTGAAAACCCTGTTCATTAAGACCATAAAAATGGCTGGTGTATTGGTTAGTTCAAATAGCATAACTAGGAACTCATAATGTCTGTACCTAGTTTTAAAGGCTGTCTTGGGAATGTTCTTTGCCCTGATATTTACATGATGGCAACTTGAATGCAAGTTTATTTTGGAGAAGATCTAGACACCCTACAACTGGGTCAAAAAAGTCATCGATCCTGGAGAGGGAGTACTTGTTTTTTATTGTTATCCTATTCAATCTCCTGTAGTTAATTCATAATCTTAACGTCCCATCCTATTTCCTTACAAATGTGACTCCAGCACCCGAATGGGCCACACTATGTCAGATGAACCCACTATCATGTAATTTATTAATCTGTTTCCTTAGCTCTTCCATCTCAACACGACTCATGCAGTAAGGGGCAATCGAGATAAGGTAGGTGTCAGGCTGAAGATCTATAGTGAACTCAATTTTTCTATCCACTGGTAGTTCGGATAGTTCATCTGAAAGCACATCCAGGAAGTCTTGGACTACCGGGATCTCTTAAATACAAATTTCTTTCTTAGGTTTGCCTAATGTAGAGAAAACAACCGAGTTAAAGTACTATGTAATAAGAAAATTATTATGAGGGAATAATATTTAAAATTTTTATTAACTTGTAAATGACTCTTCATTATGAGGGTTGAATACAAGTTTTTTATGGAAACAATGTAGAGTGGCATGATACGCCACTAACAAATTCATTTCTAGGATTACATCAAAGTCCTCTGTGTCAATATCTATTAGGTTCACACTCAATTTTTTATCTGTTATATCTATGATACAAACTATATATATAACTTTCCCTAGTAGTGTCCTACTTCCAAGAGTAGACACAAACAACACAAAATCAAGACTTTCAGGTAATACAATCAAGTTTGGTGTAAAAACATATGAGACAAAAGAATATAAAGCACCAGTATCAATCAAAACATGTGCAAATTGATTACAGATAGTGTACGTACCCTGCATCACGTCTGCATTGACTTCAACATCCTATTGAGTGAGGTTGTAAGCTCTACCCTAGATAGGAGGTCTGGCCTAATTCTGATTTCACGAGTACTCTCTCGCATTGTGTTAGACACTTCCACATATGCGATAAGTATTGTTGAGACGATAGCAGGGTCGGTCCGCATGATCATTGCCATAGTGCTGACAAGTTCTACCGCGTCTTGTTACCGGAGCCTGAGTCACTGACCTAGGTCTCTTGTTCTGTTAAATAAGTGCAGGGGGTGCTGTTCTGCAGTGTGAAACTGGAGGTCTGGGATTCTCCACTATTGGAGGAAAGATGCGAAGGTTTCTCTCCACTAGTTGTGCCTTGGCCAGAACGGCTTAGTAAGTACTAAGCTCAAATACGTACAATTACTATTTAATCTCAGGACGGAGGCCCCATTCGAACTTACTTGCTTTCCTGCCTTCATCCATCATGCTCTCAGGGGAATAATAGCCTAACTTTAGAAACTTTTAGGCATACTTCGATGCAATCATATCACCCTGGACTAGGTGTGCAAACTCTATTTCTTTCAAATATTAGAGGTGCTCCGGGAGGTGCTTTACATTAAAGGCCATCAGGAACTGTTCCCAAGTAACCGAAACAAACAGGGTGGCCTGCTTGAGCTACCACCAGTGACTTGCTTCTCTCATAAGCATGTAGGTGGCAAGTACAACTTTATGTTCAGGAACTACCCCAAGAGTCGCGAAGATCTTCTTTATCTTAGCTAACCAATACTCGACATCTTCAAAAGAGGATGACCCTACAAAGGTAGAGGAGTTTAGTTTTTTATACATTTCAATGTAGTCTGGGTCCATCATGGATGGAACTGAGTCCTGTGAAAGAGGGACTGGATTGTGCTGGGAAGGATCGGATAGCCCTGTGGTGGTGCCGGATGATATAGTGGAGACACCGAATTATATTGTGACAGTGCTGGATGATGCATTGGAGGCACCAAATTGTCTTGTTGCAATGCTGGATGGTATGGTGAAAGAGCAGGGTTATACCAGGGTGCTCCGGATCTACTTGCTGTAAGGGTGGCTAAAATTGTGGCAGTGGGAGAAGGTCAGACAGCTCCCTCCTTTCCTCCCGGGCTTGCTGGATAAAGATGAGTATCTTCAGCATCTCAAAGAGTCGGTCAACATCCTCTCGAAGTGAACCATCTCGGGCTACTTGGTTTAGTGCGGGCCTTCTTCTCCTTATATCTTTATACCTGCATTTCACAAGGAACGGTTGAGCAATAGTTCTTATTTGGTGTTTTTAAGTCTTTTTGTAAGGAATTGTTCCGATGAACGCGACTCTGATACCAACTATAGAGACCAAGAACTTTAAAGAAAATAAATTTATAATTTAAATGTCGAAACGAATAATAAAGTTAGAGTTTATATTTCTTACACAATAATTTAGAATGATAAATAAGGCTACGAGAATGTTTATTTTAAAAGACAAACAATAATTAAAGAAAAAAAATGAATAAATAAGCATCCTAAGACAACTCTCACTAGCACTTGAAGGGAGTTTGGGTGGTGAACTACTCACAATCATCTTGCTGATCGAGATTTGGATCTTGGTCTTCTTAATCTAAAATGGTTAATGAAAGGGTGAACTACATTAACCCAGTAAGAATATCATACTAATCACATATACGAAAAACTGAAGATTAGTAAAAATCAGAAAAAATAACTAATAGAGCCTTTGCTTTAATTAAATATATTTAACTTAAAAACGTTTGTTTGATACTTACCGTTATGAGTTTTCCGAAAAACAACCGATGAAAACCTATATCCATATACCACTTTTCATTTTCACACATAAGAGAACAAAAGACAATAATTTTTCTTTCTTACTTGCTTATTAGTACCCCTGGGGATCCATAGGGATGTTCCCCTACTTGTGAACCCAATATCGAATTTTAATAATTAATTGGTCGTCCCCATACCCCATCCGATAATGGGCGTCAAACATTCCATCACTTTGATATCTCGTCCAGTATGAGGTTCACGTATGAGGGTGAACCATATCTCCCAAGCTTTTCCAGTATGAGACTTCCCAACTCCGTTCGACTGAGGTGACGTTGTCGGTAGGGTTCTCTATGTACCATGCCCATCCGCCCTTTCCTAGGGTACCTAGTAAGCCTTTCACATAAAGATTCTCATCAAGCAAAACAACCAATAAACGCATATCAATATCTCATATTATATTTACAGATCAATTAGATGATATTTATGCAAACGATATAGCTTTATCATAAAGGGATCGAGTAACCAGATAATCAAATAAACCAGATACATCGATAAGATCATTAAAACTGTAAATTAAGAACATGCACAATACGATAACAAGTAAGTAGGAAAGTACAGGAAAATAAATATGAAATCAGGACAATTATGAACTAATCGATTCTGTCTCCACTAGTGACCTGTAATTATTTTTAAGGTTTTCTAAATTTTCACAAAAATATAAAATTATACATTGTTAAGCCTTAATTTACCGTAACGGGGAATAAGGTGAGGGATCCTTACTTGGATCGGTATTTTGAGATGTTGCGCTGTATACTACGCCTCCTACCAGGTACTGAATTTTTTGAATTTTTTCTGCGGAATCCAAAACACTCATCATCTACCTAAAAATATTAAAAAATCTAAAATCGGTGTCCAAAATCTTTCTGGCCAATGTTGGAGTTTCGGCATGGTGGTGCCACCATATTTCGGTGTCGACTCCGTTGACCACGATGGCGGTTTATCTCGGCCTAGCCGATTTTGGTTGGTTTTATACGTATCCCTAGAGAAAAATATGTTAGGAGGCCTCAATTGGCCAGAAAATCACAAAAAACTGAACCTACCAAAAGGGGAGTCTCTGAATGCGGCGGCTCTGCCGGTCCTCCTTCACGGCTGAGGTTCCTCTTTCGGTTAACCTATACAGAAAAGAACGATGAATCCAATGGTCAGAAAATCGCATGAAATGGGAAGCGGAAAGGGGCTCATCGGATGAATTTTTTAATTTTGGCCGTGGCAGCTCCACTGGACTTTTTCGTAGTTTTCGGCTCACTCACTATCTCTCTTGCTCCTATATGGCTACAAGAATGGTCAGAATCGGGGGCTAACTGCTAGAGTTTGGGTTTGCTCGCGACTCGAGGTATTTATACCCATCCCGTATCGATCTGGGTCGTTCATCACGATTGATCTTATCCGTCTGATTGTGCCTAAGAATGGAATAAATTTGGACCGTTCACGTGTGTGGGATCGAACCTGATTCGTCGGATCGCTGGGCATGCAAATCGCTCGCGTGGCCTACCGCGTGACGCTGACGTCAGCGTGTTTTGACACGCGGCGTGTTCCAGTTCATCGGAGCTGCTGACTGGGTCGTCCCACGTGGTCGAATTTATTTTTACACTTTGACTCCCCTGTTTCTAAATTTTCTTTGAAAAACACTCCCAAACTCAAATTTTCATCCATTTCTTTAAAATTATTTTCAATTTTGTCTCCAATTTATTTTTTTTCAAAAATTTGATAAAAATAAAACTAAAATAATTTAATTAAATAATTTCATAAAAAAATTTTATCCCGAATTGTTTTTTGAGCTCGAATATTACAACTAATTTGATTATTTCAACTACATTTAGTATTGTACATGTAAAAATCATAGTGGGGATCGTGAGAGATTGTAACTTGATAACTCATGCACTTGCATGTAAACCTCTTTACAACCCTTTGAATAATTGTATTATTTGGTAACCATATAATTTCTTGGCTCTCTCTGTTTTTTTTTTTTTTTTGTGGCAGGATGGTTCTCCTACTGCTGCTTTTAATTGATTATTATCTTTCTCTAAAAAGAATTGTTAATGCAATGATTTAGTTTATTTTTCAAAATACTTTTCAAAGTTACCCAATGGCCAAATAATTAGTGTAAATTTTTAGAATATTTTTCTCTGAACTAAAATTATTAATTATTATATTTTAAATAAAACTCAAATATATGCAATTGAAGTAGGGTTAAGAATATTGTTTCACTTCTATTTTTCTCAATTTTGATAAACCCAGTCTAATCTAGTTAATTTTTTGAGCAATTCCTTTTTTTTTTTTTTTCCAATTTCGTTTTATCTCCATAATTTCAGTTTTATATTAATTAAAATCCATGTTTTATTTGGTGCATGAAATAAAAATTTCTTTTTTATTCGAGTAACTTTTTTCTTGAGATATTTTTTTTCAATCAATTAATTATTTTTAAAAACAAACTACTAGTTTTTTTTTTAGATACGAAAGAGAAAAAAGAACAAACAAAACTTAGATGTTGCATATTCTAGGTCAAAAAACACCAATGAAATTTTCTCTGATAATGTTAATGAGCTCACTAAGTGGTTGACTATAATAGCAGTAGTATGAAGGATTCGAGAATGCATGATTAGTTTCCTTCTCTGCACAACAGTTTCCTTCTCTGTGGACATATTGAATTTAAACATTCTAATTTTTAGTTAGTCAAGATTTTATGGCTTGTTAATATCGTTTTAGTCTTGTTTATGGTATACATGCCTAATTTATGATTAGGTCAATAAATTTTTGGAAACTCAAGTTACAAAATCAAGAAATGATTACTACCCTTTAATCAATTTAGCTTTTTTTTTTTTTTAAAAAAAAAAGATTGAAATTATTGATTATATTTTCACTTATAAACAATTTTTAGATTTGCTTTTGTTTAATTTTATTGTAAGACTGTTTTCCCCCATGTTGTGGAGAGAATTGATTCTGTTGGTCTAAGTTTTGCTCTCAATAAGTTTGAACAAAAGCAAAATGAAAAATTAGTCAAAGATTTGTATTAATGATGATTGTTCATATTTTACTCATTCTTTCTTTAAGGGTGTGTTTGGATGACGAGAAAAAATAAATAGTCTTTTTCAAAGAAAATTAGGAGCCACGTGACATGAACATTAATGGAGAATTGATTCATATTTTCTTCCATTGGATAGCTTCATATCTCTAAAAATCTATTATATCTAGAAATAATCACCGCCATAAATATCATATGTCACGTTTTTGTTTTTTAATTTTGAATTTAAGTAATATTTCAAATTCTTAATTTGAATTGTAATTTAATGTAAATATCATATATTACAATTTTTTAATTTCTTTAAGTGATAATGTGAGAGATTTCATATACCTATTAAATTCTAAATACAAATTAAAAGTCAATATTAAATTCAATAATTAATTAACTAATAATTGTTGTCTTTCATCTTTTTCCACCTTTATCACATTTAAAATCTTAAACTACAAAAACGAATTTACTACACATTACAATAATTTGAGAGTTAGGTTATTATTATAGTTAATTAGTTTGGTAGTTATAATTATAAGATTTTAATTAATAAATTTTCTTATGTTATGAAACTGAAGCTACCATCATTCATTATGGATATTCATTAATAAGTTCTAATTTAATTCGTAATGTTCCTTTAATTTAGTATCCATATTAATCCATGATATTTTGTATCTTTATAAATAAGGATTATAAAATATTTTAGATAATATAAAAAATCAAAGACCTAATTTCATTTTACCTTGTATTTATTTTTTGTTGATTTCGTGATTATTAATATTATCATACTTCTACTTTGAAGTTTCATAATAAATTATCAGCACTATCTGAGTTTAATACTTTCTCACATGTAATTTCACTTTTCATACTTGGATACAATTTTATTCAATTAATTATTTTTATCATTTCCGAAATCTCTTAAGAACCATCATATACACTAAAAATGAAAAAAATTTAAAAAAGAAAAGGAAAAGGGTCATAATAACAATTTAAATAATACTTAAAGTATATGCTATCGATGTGACATGAAAAGGCATGAGTCTCATACATGTTGTACATCAAAACATCTAATTGATCTTTATCAAACTTAATTAAAAAAAAAATGAAAAAAGTGTAGAGATAAATTTTGTTTCTTCAAATGATGTTTTTGTTAGAGATATTTGAATATGATACATTTTGATATACTTACGAATTATGTAAAGACCCGGAATTTAAAGAATATAAATTTGTATTTTAAATACGGAAGCAAACAATAATGTTAGAATTTACATTTCTTGCATAGTAAATTAGAATGCTTAATAGGGTTATGAGAATGTCTATTTTACAGCAGTTCGTAAATAAAAACGAATAAATGATTTAAAATAAATAAATAAATGTCTTAGGGGTTAATTTCTACTAGCACTTGATTGAGTCCAGAAAGTTAATCTACTCATAACCCTCCCACTGATCAGGATCTGGATCTTGGTCTTTTTGATATGAAATGGTTAATAGAAGAGTGAGCTATACTAACCCAGTAAGAATATCACGTTAATCGTTGAGACGGAAAACTGAAGGTTTGTAAAAATCATAAAACAACTAATAGAGCTCTTAATTTGAGTAAATTCATTTAACATAAAGACAATCGTTTGTTCCATACTTACTGTTGCGAGTTTTCAAAAAACGATCTATGAAGACAATAAATTTGAATATCATTCTTATGTTATATTTACATGAATAATAATAATAAACTTACCTCATTTCTTGCTTACCGATATCTCTGGAGGTCCATAGGGATATTTTTCTACTTGTGAACCATATATAGATTTGTCAATTAAACTGGTCGTCCCCATACCTCGTACGGTAATAGGTGTCAAACACACTATCACCTCAATACTCCGTCTGGTATGAGGGTGAACCATATCTCCTAAACTCTTCCAATATGGGACTTCTCAGTCCCGTCTGACTCAAATAATGTCCACAGTAGAGTTTTTTATGTACCAGATCTGTCCACTTTTTTCTAGGATACCCAGTAAACCTTTCATATATAGATCCTCATCAACAAAACAACTACTAATCGGATACCAACATCTTATTTTATATTCACGAATAAATTAAATAACATTTAAGCAAACAGTACAATTTTATACCTCAATAATTAAGAACGTAATTAGAGCCTTTATTTCAAATCAGTCAATCAGATAAAAATCACGATTAGACAATCAATAAATGAGAAAACAATTTAAAAGTAATAATTTAAATTACACGGTAGAACAATAAGTAATTTAGATAGTATAGAAAAATAAATAGGTAACATAGACGAGTTAGGACAATCGTATACTAACCAGTTTTCTACTCCACTAGTGACTTGTAGTTATTTTTAGGATTTTTCTAATTTTTCACAAACACAAGATTCGATTATTAAGTCTCAATTTATCGTAACAGAGTATATTAGTTTTCGCATAAAAAATTAATATACTCGTCACGTACCCAAAAATACTCTAAAATCTTAAAATCGGTGTTGAAAACCTTTTCAGCCAATTTTAGGCTTCCGGCACGGTGACGTCGTCTTGCTCTGGTGCCCACGGTGGTGGTTTGCCTCGATCTGGCCCAGTTTTAGCCAGTTTTGGCTGATTTTACACGTATCCCTGCGAAAAAATACGTTAGGAAGCCTCAGTTAGCCAGAAAAATAAAAAAATAAATAAAACCTACCGACGGAGAACTCCAAGTGTAGCAGCTCTGCCGGTTCTCCTTCATAGCTGAGATTCTTCTTTGATTAACTTGCACCAAAAAGAGATGGTAAACACGATAGTCAAAGAATCGTGTGAAACAAAAAACGGGAAAAGGGTCATCAGAGAGGGTTTAGGGTTTTGGTCGTGGTGGCTCCGCCGAATTTTACCCGCAGTTTTCGGCTCACCCGAGCTTTATCCGCAGTTTCTAGCTCATATGCCGTCTTTTTGCTCTGATATTGCCATAGGGAGACTCGAAATTGAATTTCGAGTGGGGAGGAGAAAATTTTATCTTTTTTGGCAGTCAATGATGGCTCCAGTACGACGGCAACTGGGGGTCGACCTCCTTCTCTAGTGTTTGGTTCTTCTTCTCTAGCGATGGTTGGGCGACTAGGGTTAGGTTTTCCTGCGAAGAGAAGTTTAAATAGTCATCTCCTCTTTGATTCAGGCTGTCCGTTTGTGTTGACGTGGAGTGAGGAGGACTCTTTGATGATTTTTCATTTAGGTTGATGGCGTGGATGAATCCGGACCATCCATCGCGATCTATCTCATCCGTCCGATCGCGATTCATCTCGTCCATTCAATCTCATCTAAAGAGGAAATGCATCTGAGCCATTTACACGCGCGGGATGAAGTCTAGATCGTCAGATTGTCAGGCATGCGGATTATTCACGTGGCTTCCCGCGTGGTACCTATGTCTGCCTACCTACCATGCGGCGTGCTCTGGTTCAGTCGGGTTGCTGATTGGGTTGTCCCACGTTGCCAATTTTTTTTTTTTTGCGATTTAACTCTCTATTTTTAATTTCTCTTTCAAAAACACTCATCGAATTCAAAATTTTACTCATTCTTTCCAGAATTATTTTTAATTTTGTCTTTAATCTATTTTTTTTCTAAAAAATTCACTAAAATTAAATTGAGATAAAATTAAATTAATTATTTATATAATTTTTATAAATAAAAAAAATTATCCCGAACCGATTTTCGGACCCGAGTATTACAAATTAATCTTCAAGTACATGTATGCAATTATCTTATTATCTATTAGTCTTTAATATGATTTCCTTCAATATAATATTTTGAATTATTTTTAAAATATTTTCATTTCTTACTTAGTTACAAAATAGATTAGATTAGAAGCTTAACTTTACATAAACTAAGATTATAATTTTCCTTCCTATTACATTAATACATTTATAAGCAAATTTAAAATTATACAAACCTATATAATTTCAATTTCTATTAAGATTACTAAAGTATTTAACAAAAAACTAATTAACTATAATTGAAAATTAAACCAAAATTAAAGTTAATTACAATATTCCATTAACCATCGAATAAAAAATACTAAAATTAAAATATCAAATTCAATTTTTTTACTGAAACTAACACTATAATTAATTAAAATATTATGGAGACTATGACGGTAGGTAAAAATATAATTTACAGTTACCAATTTATTTACTCCAAATTATACCTATTAATTTGCCTAGGTCAAATTAAGTACAGAGGAAAAAAAATAATTGAACGAACAGCATTTAGAATTCATTTGTAAGCTTTTTTTTTTCTATTGAAACTTCGATGTGATCTTTGAAGAAAATGAAGGAAAATACATAAAAAGAAAAGAAAAAGAAATTATGAATTTATCCTCTGGCATCCAGACACACACACACACACACAGATACCCTCTCTCGAGTTACGAAGCAACCGATCCGGAAAACAAGAAGCAAGAAAAACAAAAAACAAAGCTCCCGGAAAAAACGCCAAGCCGCCAATTATTCAAACCCGGTAGTTACAAGAAATCAAGGTCGAAGAAGATGATGAAGAAGAAGAAGACAAAAGTAATGGAGGTTCTCTTCCGCCACCTCGATCACCTTCCATGTTTCCTGAAACATTAGCACCAACTTCAACCTCGTTTTGTTTATTGGCGTTATCGTTTGGTCCGGCTATTTCGAATAGCAAATCGTCAATGCTGTCTTGGAAACCTACAGAGTCTCCTAGCAATGTCGGGAAGTAGTCGAGAGGAGCGGCGGCTGGATTCTCGAAAGTGCAGGGGAAGTGATCTGGAAGGAGAAAGGAGTTGAAATTACCTGCTATGTGATCTATGGAGTTCCATCCGTAATCCATGCATTGAGGGAGTTGCTCCATGTATTCCAGTATGTGAAGATCTTCTACTTGCTGTTCCTGCTGCTGTTGTGGTTGTTGTTGTTGTTGCCGCTGCTGTTGCTTCTGCTGCTGGTTTTGTTGATCTTCTTGATCATCATCATCATCGTTAACATCATTATCATCATCATCATCTTCTTCTTCTTCTCCTTCTTCTTCATCTTCTTCTACTTGTTGGTGTTGTTGAGGTTTATGCTGGTGATTATTATCTGGGGGAAGTGAGATGATAATTCCTTTCTTCTCCAAACGGTCAATGTAATTGCCGATATCAAAATTGGTTACTGCATTTGCTCCTCTGTACTCTATTGCCGCCATGTCATATGCTTCCGCTGCCTCTTCCTGTGTGTCTTTTTTTTTTTTTTAAAAAAAAAAAAAACAATCAAAACTCTAGGCCCACAACAAATATATTTATAGATTATTGTTTAATTTATTAATTTATAAAAAAAATAATTAGTAATGAGAAAATTTGAGGGTAGTGGGAAGATTGAAGTTTTAAACGTAATAAACTGCAAGACCCATCTGTTTTTTCGTAATAATAAACGTAAAAATCTTGACTTTTTGTCCACCAGCATCTGTTATGTCTCTATACCCTTGTTTTATTTATTTAGAAGAGAGGTACAGCTGTACCATACAAATGCTATATATAAAAATATATACACAGTACGCAGTACACACACACACACACACACACATATATAATCAAGTGTGCATTTGACCACTGATGATTTTTCAAACTATATTTATACATATATATTTGACCTTGAAATGTCCCCAACTACATTTGTTTTTCGTGGCATTAACCAAACCCAAAACATGGAAAATTATTTATCCTTTCAACATGTGCAATAATTTATTTATGTTAAAGAAAAAAGAAACTCGTGCCTTCAAATAGTAAACCCATTACTCAAATTTTATATGTTCGCTATATATTACTTAATTGGCCACCAATATTTGGTGAAATATTATGATTTCTGGCCAACAGAACTGGATTTAGTTAGCTCACCTAATTATATATCCAGCATATATATATATTTCATATACATATAATATGTATATGAATGAAAGGCACGTGAGGACTCGTGACTCCTAGTCAGCAAAAAAGATAGAAGATCTTTTCAGTACTTTAAATAAATAAAATTATCACTGCAACAGAGAGAGAGAGAGAGAGAGGGTGACCAGACTTTTGTTGTCCTTAGTTTGGGGCAGGTCACGTGCGCCAGTGCATGTCAGCTTCATGCAAGCAATTGTGAGTCCGCAACTCATTTTCTCACTCTTAGATGGCACCTCCCAAACTAGGCCACCTACTTTCCTATTTTCTTTTTTTTTTTTTAACCATTCATCTTCCTATTTTGTCTATAACTGGTGTCGAACATATACATATAAATATAAAAATAAAATGATTTTCAAAAATGGAAAACATTTATTTTGTTGTTCATTAAAATAATCGACATAATTATAATAAAATATCAAGTTTGACTGTCAATATTATAATTGAAAGCAAAAAAAAAAAACCCAAATTTGGAAAACCATTTACTATTTCTTATAAATCATCAATCATGTCCGATAATGATTATTCATCAAACCCACAAAATAAAAATAAAAAAAATAAAAAAAAAAAACACGAAAGTATTCCCCAGTTGATTAAGGTTATTATAAGGTGGAAGTTGCTTACTGTAAGTTCCCAGATACAAATACTTGTTCCCGAATACTCGTCCAATTCGAGCTTCCCACCGTCCGTTATGGTGATGTCTGTTGTTGGTCCAATTTTTAAAATAAGAAATAATAATTAAAGAAAAGAAAGTTTTTTAAACATGAAAAACGACGTAGTATTTATTACCTGGCCACCCCGCGATACTTAGACACTCCCCTGGAAAACCCACTGCTCCGTCTCCTCAGGGATGCCAAGTATTCTTCTCTTGATATTTTCTTCATCTCCTCCAGCTCTTTACTGTATCCCTCAGTCTGTAATTATAATTAAACATAATTAATTAGTTAATCAATTAATTAACATATATTTTGTAAATTAATTTAATTAGTCAGTCTGCAAACCGGAAAATTCAAGATTGTGTCTGGACCCCAGTACTTGAGGGCAGCAAGATCATATGTACGAGCAGCAGCCTCCTCGCTATCATAAGCCCCTACAGTTTTACACATGATCACTTTTTTCCTTTTCCCTATTTTCGGTTTTCTTGAGTGCAAAACGACAACGTCCATAAACAGAAATTTATTAAGAAATTATTATGCAAGCTGCGAGAGACACCACTTACCTAAATAAACTAAGCGGCGACAAAAGTGGATGTGAACGTTACAGTGACAGAATCAGTCGGAATAAAACATAGTCAGTACACAGAAAAATTTAATTAGAAAAAATTAATTTATTGTTGAAATAAAATAAGCATTACAGATCTCAGTTGAATTGAATTGAATCTTGATTAATCTAATGTATAAAAAAATAGATTTAATTAATATTGTACCTTGTTTTCCTTTCTTGTTTTGGGTGGAATTCCATGAGGTTTTGTCCCAGAGATGTGCTTCAAACCTTCCTGTCCATCTGTGCCTGTGTTGACCAATAACAACTGACGCATGCAACAAATTAAGAGACAGAAAACCAAAACGGCAGAGTATTTTTGCGTTTTACCTGGTGACTCCTCTGTAAACAGAGCTTCTTCTGGTAGCTGAGATTGGACTGTTTGCATTCTCAGATTTTCGATTTTTTCGAACGCGTTTACTCCCGCTCGATTCACGAGGCATGTGATCGAAAGAATACGAATGCGAAGACGAATTCGAATACGAAGAAGAAGAAGGAGAAGAAGAGGAAGAAGAAGAAGAAGAAGAAGAAGAAGAAGAAGAAGAGGAAGAATTAGGCGATCTCTTCATTCAAACAATCTGTTAAATTGAATAAATAAGAAGAAAATGTAGCAATGGGAGACAAGAAAAATGTGGAGAAAATGATATTGATATGAATATATAGAGAGCAGTAGTATATGTATTTGTGTATAATAGCAAAAGTGGTTTACCAAAACAGGAAGAGACAGAGAAGGGGTTAAGGGAGAGTAGATTTGTGTTAAAAAGGAGGAAGGAAGGAAAGACAGAGTGAAATTTAACCATGGTTAATATTTAACCATGGGTTAGGGTTAATTTCTTCTTTCATCTGGACTGGCCAAACCCAACACTTGTCGTTCCACTCCAGCCATGCTCCCAATCCCCTTTCTTCTCTTTCTCCTTCTCTCCTCCCTTTTCCTTGTTTGTTACCCACATATATATATTATAAGAATTTCGTGATTTACTAATTTCTAAAATATTTAATTTTCTACATATATATATATAAATTGGGAAAAGAATTTTTAAAAGACAAGAGAGAGAGAGTTTATAGGGGGATGATGTACGTGCAGAGTGAGTTACTTGAGGGGCGTTTGTTATTTGTTTGCGGAATCGATTCAAAACTGGGGGAGACAATCCGAGAGAAGAGAGAACAGCCACGTCATTAAATATTGCCCATCTATTTCTAACAATATTACGAAATTACCATCCGTTGGTGGGCCCCACCTCAACGCCTTTCTAATTTTTTTTTTAAAATAATTTAATCAAGTATTAAATTAATTTGTATCTAAAGTTTGTGTTTTATGTTGATAGTAATTTAAAATAATCTCTAAATAATAAAATCTATCCACATCGAATATTAAAATTATTTGTTCTTATATTTTTTAAATATTACAAAATCTTCAATTAATTAAAATTTTAAAAATGTCAAATTTCGTCGCTGAAATTTTAAAATATATTTAAAATTTAATTTCAAAAAATGATTAATGAGTTAAAACTCACATTGATGAATAGATATATAATCATTTTAAAAATAAATAAATGATGTAAAGCCGATGCTATAATTATTGATTTATAAATTATTAAAATTACAAATTCTGTAATAATCGATAATTACGCAGAAACACATATTTAACCAATCAAAAGAATGTAATAAGTATTAATCATTTAATAACTATGAGGACAAACTACTAATTGTTATTTTCCATTTAACATTTGTTATAATTTTGTTTTTAATTTTATTTTCATCATAACATAATTTTTAATTTTTAATTTATTTTATATGTTTATATTTTTTCTGTTTATTAATAAAAAAATTGCATCGTAAAGATAATTAAAAAAATTAATTTTAATTAACTAGTTAACTTAATAAATCAATAATAGTAATAAAAACCAATATTATTAGTAGTTTATTTATTCATTAATTTAATTGATTAGTTAAAATCATTTAAAATATTTAAATATATTATAACTATTTAACCTCTTATTATAACAAGTATTAAATATGGAGAACAAATTTAATAATTCATTATAATTATTTTATTTTAAATTTATTTTTATAAATTAAATGTAAAATAATTAGTTATTTTATTTGGTAGGACAAAACTGTTATTATTATGTCTGGGATTTTTCTTTTTTACTTTTTTAAATTTTCTTTAAATATTTATCTTAATTAAACAGTAAGGTGTCTTTTATTAAAAAGTACTTTAACTTTTTTTTTAGTACCAATATATATATATATATATATATATATATAACAAGATATTCAATTGACATGAGATTCAATATATTCTGAACCATTCATTAGCTACTAAATGTAAAATAGAAGCTTGCTCTGTCCAATTCCATTGATATCAAATACATTTATTATGTCATGTTTAATATAATTTATTTAGTTTTAAGGTCTATTTAACCCATTAGTGTTTATATTATGAACTAGTCAAAGTATTTTTAAATAATTTTAAATAAAAAAATTTAGATAAAAGATAATATAATGTTAAATAAAATCTGATGTAAATATATTTTCAATATAAAATGTGATTATATTTTATTAATTATGTTATAGAATTACTAATAAATGTTAAGATGATAAAAGATATATAAAAATAAAAAATTTGCTACCGTAAAACTATTTAAGTAATATTTTTTTTGAAATTTATTCTAATAATTTAAATTATGTTAAAGTACTTTAATTTTTATTTTATTCAATAAAATAATAATTTACATTATTAATTGCTATTTTAAAATAAATACCATTTTAATAAACTAAAATAAATATAAAAAATTATTGATGATGAATTTATTTTTATAGTCTTAACTATAACCTAGATAATTTTGGATTTAATAATTTTTAGATTTAGTAACTGAAAAGCTAATTTAAAAAGTGAAAGTCAACTTTCCGGATTAAGGACAACTGGACTAGCCTAGACTTGCATGATCTGTTTAACTCGAATCTAGATCAAGGTAGTTTTTCACAAAAAAGTTAGGTTCGGATAAGGACAAAGATGTATTGGTGGTAAATATTGATTGTTAGATTCAGGTTACAGATTCCAAAATTTGTCGGAACTCGACCATCTTCTATATATAATAAATATTTAATTAAATATAAATACATAGAGAAAAATCCTTGTTCTTCATTATTCATTATGTACCTTCTAAATACAGCACTTATTTAGTCACCCATACATCTCCAACAATCCAGCTCTAGCAAACAACCTCCTTTGCTTCATTATTCACTCTCAAAATATCATCCACCAGCCATATCCATACCTCTAGCAGTCCAGCAGCCAACCTTCATCTTTGCTGCATTTTTTATTTTTTGAATACACCTCTAGGTCAACAACCAGATTCAATTCTCATTAACCTCTTCTTGCTAGTTCAACCTTCTATTATCGACTACGAAATCGTGCCAACAACTCTGCCAGCACTAACATACAAGGTTAGTTTGGTTTTGTACTTCTTATTGCATGTCATGTGTTTCTTTCAGAATGTTGTTGAATAAAATTATATGTTTGATATTTTTTTTTCTTTTATTGTTATCTATTAAGGTATGTGGGTTTTTCCCCATCGAGTTTATCTTGTTTCCCTTCATTTCTCCACAATAAATGTTGTATCCCTCATAAATTTGCTCATAATAAAATAATGCACCTCAACTAAAAAGAGAAAAAAGTAAATTATGTATACTAATAAGAAATATATATGTTATCATATATATAACAAGTAAAAAGAAAGAAAGAAAGAAACAAAAAAGTACATCATATATATATTATTTGAATAGAATTAGTTTTTGTACCCTTGACTTGTAGGCATATTGATATGATAATGTAGATGCCATGCTCTTTTATGGTGATATGACTCTTTATCTCCATCTCAATTTGAGAAGTAACTATTAAGATAGATTGTCATATCTTGGTTATGCTTTTTGTTCCTCTTTCTTACCAGTACTTATGGTAGGCTTATATAAATGTGATTTAATGGATTATAATCATATTTATATGAACCTTCTGTTTGAAATGTTTAAAAATGTGATAAGATTATTTAGGAACCACTGTTTCTTCTCTTTCTCTTTTTGGTATGATTTTTGAAGTTTTTTAGAGAATAGGTGGTGGTTTAGTTAAAATAACCATGATATGAACAATAATAGGATAAATGATTTCTAATTGACATCGTGAATCTTAGGATTTGTATATATTGGCATAGTATTAGCATTTGTTTCATTTTGTTGCGTTTTTAATTCTCCTTTCTATCATTAGTAGAATATTCACATCTTAGGTTTAAGAGATCTTTTGGAGTAATAAAGATTGCCAGGTAATTGGTATAAATTAATTTTTATTTGTTTCCTTAATTTATCATATTGGCGTTTGTCACAACACACATGAATTGAAAGATTGAGATCTTGATCTCATAGTGATTTACAAAAGGATATACAAGTATGATACTTAGTGTTGATAATATTGTTACGTCATTTCCACTCTTTTCGTTTGGAATTTTTTAATTTCATATTTAATCAATTGAGTCTTTGCACTAAAAATAGGGATGTTAGAGAGCAAGAATGTATTGGATTCTCATTTCAACTACTTTTATTAAAGTTTTTTTTTTAACTTTTTCTGAATTTTTATGGATTAATTGAAATCTTTTGAAGATAAATCTCATAATAAAATAGTTTCTTGTTTTATATATATATATATATAATAATAATAAGAAGTATTAGTTTCCTTTTTTAGTTATATAGCAAGGGAGCTTAAATATGAAATTCTTGTATACTAATTTAATGTACATATTGTCCTACTCTTAAATTTTCTTAACCTTTTAAGTTGGTGATGTAAATGTGACAGTATGTAATACCTGAGCCCGAAAAGCAACCCGAGATAAATTTTCTCATGAAATTATTTAATTAAAATAATTAATTAATTTATTTTAGTTTTATTTTATTAAAGTTTTGAGAAAAAATGAATTAGGAACGGGATTAAAAATAATTTTAAAAAAAATAAGTGAAAATTTGAGTTCGGGGGGTGTTTTTGAAAAAAAAAATAGATACAAGAGGTCAAAGTGCAAAAACAAAAAATTCGACCACGTAGGATGACCCAGTTAGCAGCCCTGACAAATTAAAACATGTCGCGTGTCAAAACATACTGATGTCGGCACCACGCGGGTGATCTACATGCCCAGCAATCCGATGGCCCAAGTTCGATCTCATGCATGTGAATGACTCAAATTTGTTTCCTCCTTAGGTGCGATCGTACGGACGAGATCAATCGCGATGGACGGTCCAGATTCATTTCCTTCTTAAGTGCGATCGTACGTGCAACACCCAAATGAAAATAAATATTTTATTTATTTATTTTTATTATTTATTTATTTATTCGGATTTTTATTTAATTTAATTTAATTTAATTCAATGAAAATAAAAATAATAATAATGATAAAATTGGGTAAAAATATTATTTGGATTTAATTGAAATTGATTTTGAAAAAAAAAGGGTGAAAATTTGGATTCAGGGGGTATTTTTGAAAAGAAAATAAAAAACCGGGGGTCAAAACGTAATTTAAAAAAGTTGTGCCATGTTAGCACCACGTCAGCAGCCACATCAGCGGCCCGGTCGCAGCCCCGGCCAACCAGGACGAGTCGCGTGGCAAGGACAGGCTGACCAGGGGACGGGCCACGGGGGCGATCCGACTGCGCGCGATCGGACAGCCCAGATCCGTTCCCCCGCACACGGACGGCCCAGATCAAACGTGCGCACGGACGACCCAGATTCAATCAGGTACGGACGGCTCAGATTGCACCGCAATGAACGGCCCAGATTTAATCCCAATTAAATCGCGATCGAACGGCTCAGATTCAATCTTGATGGACGGTCAAGATTAAAAGGCAAAGGGTATAAATACCCCCACCCACACCTGACCAAAGAAACCCTAGCCGCCAGTGCTCGCCGGAGAAGAAGAACTAGATGCCGGAGGAGCCGGCCGCCACCACCCGCCGCCGCACCGGGGAAGTTTCCAACCGCTGATCGAGGTAATTTTTCTCCCCCTTGCTCGTTTTTCGACGCTGAGTCCGCCTATAGCCAAACCGGAGCCAAACCACCGACCAAACGGCTAGAAAACTCAGCCGAAACCCAGCGGCGCCGCCGTGCCCCTCCTCGGTTTTTGCCTCCGATGAGGCCCTTCCCGGCCTCCGTTTGATGCAAATTTTATACCACTGTGATCACCGCTCTTTTCTCTACAGGTTGATCCGAGCCAAACATCAAAACGCGACTCAAGCCGGTGGAGCCGCCGCACCCGAGAGCACTCGATTTTTCGTGATTTTTTGGCCCACCGAGGGCCTTAGGGTTGTTCTATCGTAAGGACCGATGCAAGCGTGGCCGAATTCGGCTGAAAACGGCCAACTCGAGGCGAATCGTCTCCGCAAGCGGCGGTGCCGTCGCCGGAATTGCGATATTGGCTGAAAGGGGCCCTAGGTCTAATTTGAGATTTTTGGGACACGTGCAGATACTAGTAGTTCATTTCAACTCCCCGAGAAAAATTCAGGAAAAATTAGGGACAGCCTGTAAGCGCACTATAGAGCCGTATTCAGACACCGAAACAAGTAAGGACCCATCACCCTATTTCCTATTATGGTATTAAAGTTCAATAAATGATAAAACGGTATTTCCTGAATCAATAGATGTGTGAAATTATTTAAGGTCGCTAATGGAGCCCGAGTCTGGTGTATTTGTCAGTCAATTGTTGTTTATTCTATTTTACAGTTTTAAATGCAGTATGATGTCTGGTATTTTCATTTCATAGTTTCGTGTGCATATATCACTGTTTTATTGATTATGGGTTGAATGACTGAGAACCCGATGTTGTGTGTTGTCTTGTTTGGCATAAACTACTGGTTTGCATGTTTGTGTGTGATTTGATGATGGTGACTGAGGAAAAAAGGAATAAAAGGTTACGTGAATTGATAAACGGAAAATGCGAATAGCCTGACTAGATATTCTGGGAGATGGTGGACGGACCGGGTCTATAGGGAACCCTACCGGGAATGTGGTCTCTCATACCGGATGAGGTATGGAGACCTTCTGTGTTTTGGCACCCATACCGGACGGGGTATGGGCATGGACCGTTTTACCCTCATACCGGACGGGGTATTGAGGTTCATGGTTCTGGTACCCATACCGGACGGGGTATGGGGACGGCTCTGGAATCAGGTTATAAATGTTAATGGTTCACGGGTAGCGGGACCCCTATGGATCCCCATGGATACTAGTAGGTTGGTAAAAGAGGAAAATGTATTGTTTAATGATTGAGATGCGAAGGCGTGGTAAGTATTTTGTTATAGAGTTCATATGATTTCATGATGATGATAACGTCATTGCTTTCATATGTTGTTTTATGAACCTCACCGAGGTAAGTGGACAGTAAAGGTTTTTATGTTAATAAACGAGTTTACTATAAATTATGCTCCATTGGTCTTTTGAGTTTTCTACCCACCTTTACTTCCGTGGCGGTGAGATAGTGTGATGTTTTTACTGGGCTGGTGTAGCTCACTCCTTATTTAACCATTTCAGATCAGGAAGACGTTGTTCCCGAGCCCGTTCCACAGGAAGACGGCGAAGGGGACGCCTAAGGACTCCGTAGTTATATTTATAGTTCTTATTTTCGAGTATCTCTTTTAGTTAGTTTGTTCTTTTATACTTTGGGCACGTTTTTGGTTTTAGTGTAAGGGATGTTAATCAAAATTTTTATTACGCTTCCGCATTTGACATTTTTAATACACATATTTCATTCTAAATTTCTGGGGCCGTTACAGTACGGATGAGATCAATCGTGATGAACGATCTAGTTCTACGCGGGATGGGTATAAATATCTTACATTGTAGGAGAACCTAAACCCTAGCCACCAGCCCCCACTGGAGAAAAAGATTCAGGTGCCGGAGAAGAAGGCCGACTGCCGCCACACTAGAGCCACTGCTGACTGCCAAAAAAGGTAAAATTTTCTCCTACCCGTTCGGAATTCGATTTTGAGCATCCTTATGGCCATATTAAAGCAAGAGGGATGGCAAGTGAGTCAAAAATCACGAGCAAATCCCGGCGGAGCTACCACGGCCGAAACTAAAAAATCCTTCCGATGAGCCCCTTCTCGTTTTTTATTTCACGTAATTTTTTTATTATTATGTTCACCGTTCTTTTCTGTACAGGTTAGCCGAAGAAGGAGCCCTAGCCGCGAATGAGAACTAGCAGAGTTGGTGCACCCAAAGACCCCCTGTCAGTAGGTTTGGGTTTTTTGTAATATTTTGACCAACTGAAGCCCTATAATTTATTTTTCAGCAGGGATACGTGAAAAACTGGCTAAAATCGACCAAAATTGGCTAGGCCGAGGCGAACCACTATCGTGGGCGGCAGAGCCGATGTTGGAGCACGGTGGCGGCACCATGCCAGAATCCCAAAATTGGTCGGAAAGAGTTTTGGATGCCAATTTTGAATTTTTGAAGTATTTTTAGATACGTGATGAGTGTTTTAGATTCCACAGAAAAAATTCAGGAAATCTAGTACCCGTTAGGAGGCGTAGTAGATAATGCAACATCTCAGAACATCGATTAGGGTAAGAATCCCTCATCCTATTCTCCGTTACGGTAAATTGAGGCTTAATGATGAATGATTTTGTGTTTTTGTAAAAAGTTAAAAAATCTTAAAAATAATTACAAGTCACTAGTGGAGACAGAACCGATTAGTTCACAATGTTCCTGATTTCTTGTTTATTTTATGTACTGTTCTACTTGCTTATTATCGTATTATGCTTGTTCTTAATTTATAGTTTCAATGATCTTATCGATTTATCTAGTTTATTCAATTATCTGGTTACTCGATCCCTTATTATGATAAGCTATATTATCTGCATAAATATCGTCTAATTGATTTGTAAATATAATATGAGGTATTGGTATGCGTTTATTAGTTGTTTTGCTTAATGAGAATCTTTATATGAGAGACTTACTAGGTACCCAAGGAAAGGGCAAACTGGCCCGATACATAGGGAACCCTACCGTGAACATCACCTTAGTCGGACGGAGCTGGAAAGTCCCATACCGAAAAAATTTGGGAGATATGGTTCACCCTCATACTGGACGGGGTATCGAGGCGATGAAATGTTTAGCGCCCATTACTGGACGGGGTATGGGGATGACTGGTTAAATGTTAAAATTGAATATTGGGTTCATGAGTAGGAGAACATCCCTATGGACCCCTAGGTGTACCAGTAAGCAAGTAAGAAAGGAAAATTTTCGTCTTTTGTTCTCTTATATGTGAAAATGAAAAGTAGTATGGATATACATCTTCATAGGTTATTTTTTTTTAAAAAACTCATAACGGTAAGTATCAAACAAACGTCTTTAAGTTAAAGCAAGGGTTCCATTAGTTATTTTTCTGATTTTTACCAATATTCAGTTTTATGTATATGTAATTAATATTATATTCTTATTATGTTAGTGTAGCTCACTTTTTTATTAACCATTTCAGATCAAGAAGACCAAGATCCAGTTCCCGATCAGCAAGAGAGTTATGAGTAGTTTACCAACCGGACTCTCTTCAAGTACAAATGAAGGTTGTCCTAAGATGCTTATTTATTCATTTTTTTCTTTAATTACCATTTGTCTTTTAGAAGTGACATTCTCGTAGTCCTATTAGGTATTCTAAATTATTGTGTAAGGAATGTAAACCCTAACTCTATTGTTCTCTTCCTCATTTAAATTATAAATTTATTTCCTTTAAGGTTCTGGGTCTTTACATAGTAAGAAGCTACATAACAAAGCAAAAAAAGTAGTATGAGGTTCTATTTATGTTTATAATTAGTTTTGAATCTTTCAATTATTATAGAATTTCTATTTTTTACTTCTATTTAGTATAAAATATTTTTTTACTGTTGAGTGGGATTCATTAAAAAGAAATTTAGAATATGAAGTTCAAGTTCTACTAACTTAATTTGTTAGTGTCACTATATGATATTATTTATAAAGATATTAAAATTAGGTACAAAATTAGTATATAAGTTACTTCATGAAATTATTTATGGACATATTAAATTTAGGTAAAAAATTATGACATAATTTTAGTTATAAATTTCATAGACAAACTTAATATGTGCAAAATACTAAAGCAAAATTTACTTTTAATTGTCAAATTGAAAAAGTTATATTTACTTGTCAAAAAGAAATTAATAATTATTTGAATACTTAATATTGAAAATTTGGCACTAATTACTTATGAACACATTGTATTATATTACATAATTACTAATTAGTGAGCTACAAACTTTTATGTTTAAGAATTAGAAGTCTGGATTTAACAAAATCTTAGTTATAACAGACAATTCAGTTGAGAATCATATGTTTTTGTTACTCCAATAAAGTTGTCACTGATACCTAGTAGTCTAGAATCATCAACATAGGGTCATGATAGTGACAGTAGTACTCAAAGCAGTAGAGGACACCTAAATAGTAAAGTTTGGGATTATTTTAAGAAAATAAAACAAATAATGGTTGGAAAGCTACTTGTAGTTATTGTAGAAAACAATTTGGGGTCAAAGGAAAAAATGACATAATTCATTTAAAAATCATATAGACAGGTTCCATAAGCATAAAGTGATATGAACATGCACATGGATCATAAAAAAATGACCAAGAGATGATGAGTGGTGTCCAAGCCCAAAAGAATGGATAAATTTTTTGGCCAAGAGAGGAAGGATAAAGAAGATATCTCAATGCTAAGTGGGCCCATTATAAGGGGAAGAGCTAAAACATTACAACAAGTCTTTTAACTATTTGTCCAAGTGTGGATTAGTGAGGAAAATGGGCTTGGACCCACTAAAAAAGCCCAAAGAAAGAGGACAATAAGGCCATTAACCCAAGGGTATAATGGTATATACAATTCCCTCTAAGTGCAAGAGGAAAACAAACAAGAAAAAGGAAAGGAATTTCCCTTAAGGGAGGAGAATCAACCAAAAGAGGAAGATGCTCATAAAACTACAAGTTGATTGAAGAAAGGAGGAAAACTCATTTAAGAGCCAAGTCTCACGATTAAGGAAATAAATGGGTGGCAATCTTGCTCTTTTAATGGCTAGTCCTAATTTTCCAATTTTATTCCTCCTAAATTTGTCCCCATTGATTAAGATATCTTTTATTTAAAAAATGAGATAATATCTATCATATTTTAGAAAACAATCCTCTTAGTTTTGCTAGTTTTTCTATTCTACTCTACATTTATTTTCTTATGTAATTTTGTTATTAATTTATGAGATTATTTTTCTTATTATTTACATAACCTACACTATAAATAGGCCTTTAATTTAGAGTTGTAGGTATTCAAAGATTTTATAGCAATAAAATTCAAGTATTCTTTTTTTTAAGCTTCCAATCTTTCAAGAGTGAGTGAATAGGTCTTCGATTGACTTGTGCTAGAAATTGAGATCACTTATTGAGGTAAGTCTCGTGGCATTTTTTTAATTTTAGTCCTTTATTTCTTTCCCTATAAACTTGGTTTTCACTCCCTTATTAAGTGGAGGTCAAGTATGGATGATTTACTTAAAGTTTTGAGTTTCTGATTGTTGACGTATATGTAGGGTTTTAGATTGTGTTATTAATCCTAGATTCTGCATTAGATGGTATTAAAGTTTAGCTTCTGGTAAATCTACTATCTTTTCAATTTACTATTTGTATTTGGCTTTTGCATTAAATTGACACTCATTGCATAAGATGCTAATTCTTTCAATTATTACAAAGCAATGTTAAATTATGTTATTACAATAAAAAAAGACATTATGCGAAAAATAAATATGTAAAAAAAAATTCTAGAAAGACTGATTGCCCTTTAGGAAGGCAAGTCAACCACAAAAGAGCTTAGAAGCTTGGTTAGAAAAAAATTCAACGAAGTCGCCAATAAGCAAGGTCACACATCCCAATGTCAAATTCCAATTTTTTTTCTAAAAAATGCTTGATTCCCCTTGTTTTCCACTTTGTTTTTTAGCATTGTATTCAAACATCCTGCATTAACATCTGCATAATAAAAACTCAAGTCAGTTTTAGAGCGTATCCATAATCTAGGTAGAATAATTAGGTATAGCTTTCCGGTTATATCCATAGGGATTAATCAAATCTTTGACACTTTAAATCCATCATTGTTTTTTTCTACTCCTCATTTCATTTTTCTTGAGTGCTCTAATTCCCTTACGCATCTAAGTGGTTAATTACATTTTAGCTACTTAGCTATAAGCATAAAAACATCACATATTCTTCTTCTATGTGCTTATTCTTCTTCTATGTGCTTACTTCTGAACTTTTAGAGAACAAGATTCCTTTAAGATTCTTTGTAGAGTCTTAAAGACAACCTTGTTATCTTGATTCAAGAGATCCAATTCTGACACTCAACTTGACGAAAGAAGATATGAGAGGTAACATGAGTGATTGTGAGGGAGTGATTACTTTTCTTTTTCTATTAATATCTTTTTGTAGATATGTCACAACCTAGTGAAGCCAACCAACCTATCACCTTGGAAGAACGCATGAAAGCCAGGATGGATGATATGTACAATAGACTGAGCTTAACCATTGGAGGTATAACAATGATGGATGAGAGAGATGGAAGAATGATCCATAACCATCCCAAATGCCGATACTGCTAGGACGATGATGAGTTCTATGGTGATAATAGTGATGTCGATAGAAGAGAAATCCAAAGGGAAGATGATGACACCAAATCTATCAAGATGCAGATAACCTTGTTCAAAGGCATGAATGATATAAAGACCTACCTCAAGTGGAACCGGAAGTAGAATTGATCTTTGACTGCCACAACTAAAGTGAAGCTAAGAAAGTAAAGCTAGTAGCAATTAAGTTAACAATTA
>NW_019014638.1:726468-743545 GCF_000150535.2 Carica papaya
TCGTCCATCACAAATGGGAAAAGATGCAAAAAAGGAAAATCTTCTTGTTTTACCTTAAATTTTATGAGAACATATAAATAGGTCTCTCAAGCATAATTATTCATGTGAAGATGATGATGTAAATGCTTTTATATTACTTTTATGCTTTTATCAATTTGGTATAATATCGTGTATAATTAGTAAGATAATTTATTATTATTTATGACAGTATATAAATCGAATGAAATAAAGTTATAGTACAATTTTGTGATGTTTTGATTTGCCAAATAAAATATTTTAGTATGAATATGCAAATAGGGTTGGTATGTATAATATATATAAATGTTATATTTATGCATGTTTAACTTAGGACATAATGGTGTTAAAAAACTATTTTAGTTGTCAATTGATAATTTATTATATTTCGAGTTTTAGATCTAAAAATTATTTAAAAATGATTAAACTGATACATATTTCTGACTAATATTTAATATTTAATTTAATGGTTATTTATTTTAAGGTTATGATTAATAAAATCATTTATAACTAGGTAATTTTTAAATTTATCATTTCAACATAATTTTTTACTGCATTACTATTGAAACGGGTAGCATCATCAACTTCTCCTTCTTCTTCCTTCTTTTCTCTCTCTAAAGCCAATATTTTCTCTCACTAGAACACAAAACTCTGCCAAACTAGAAGTAGTAATGCTAAAGAGAAACCCCCGGTGGAGTTTGCACAGCCGCGACGAAGATCACACGGCTGTAAATGGCGTTCGTAGTTTATGTCTAACGGTGGTTGATGGAGGGTTTTGCGGCTTGCTTGCTTTTTGCTAGATACGGAGGAAGAAGAAAACATGAAGAAAAGAAAAAAGTCACAAGACCGGCGGCACAGAATGAGAGGAAGAAGAAGGAAAGAGGTAAGATCAGGAAAAAAAAAATATATATATATATATATATATAGAAATGGCGGCGCAGGGTGTATATATAATAAATATTATATTAATATTACATATTTACTTACATAATTTCAATATTATTTTAAAAAATATATACTATGGTATATCATTATGCAACGTGGCTGCCACGTAGCACTTTGCTACATTATCACCTATATACCATAAAAATAAACAGCATTAATCACTAATATGAATTGGTTGATTTCAATAATTTTTAAAATTTTAAATTGTATTTAAACATAAAAATAAAATCATATTTAATAAAATTAAATAATATATATGTGAACTAAGTATTTGTCTTTGTGAGTATAAATAATTAAAATGATAATTTTAAACCGAAAATTTATTATTAAACTAATTATTCGATAGATTGTCTTATTTGATATTTTATAAAAATTTAACAAATAGACTCTTGTTATTAATCTATTTGTACGTGAATACTGCAAAATTATAGTAATTTACACTAATAACATAGAATAATTTTGTTATTTTTTAGTTAAAATATATTTAAACTTTTTTTTATATTCAATTTTAATATAATTTAGACTTATCTGATTATAAATGCTCAAACAATTTTAATTATTTTTCTCATAAATTGCTTCCTATATATGTTATGATTATCCAATCTAGAATCTCGCATACCAAATAGAGTAGGGAAAGATGTAATCAAATGGGATTATGAGAAAATCTGTGATTTCTTGGTAAATATAACCCATTAAGGGTAATTAATTAAAACATAATCCTAGTCAATATGCAGTAATTATTAAATTTTAATTGACTAATTAATTTGTTAATTTTATGGAAATGCCAACAGAGACATTTTTCCATTAAGTTTGGTTCTATCTATTCTCTCTTTCCGCGTCGTACCCATCCTTCTTAACCCATCCATTCCTCCGCTGGGAAATGATTCTCTACTTCCACTCACACCATTTCCTTTGCTACAACTACTATTCTCCAATCAAATTTATCAAATAAAATAATTAATATATATTATATATTTTTCCCCTACAATTTTTATTTTAACAAATGAATTTTAAGATTATATTTTTTAGATATATATATTTTTTAAATTATACATGCATATTTTACTTTCAATAAATTACTTATTAAATATTAATAGTTTTTTGAGTATTTATCATTATGAATTTAATTGTATATAAATATGTTTAAAATTTATTTTCTTAATTTTAATAGAATATAATTTGAAAAATTTTTGTTTACATTATATATATTTTTGAATCAAAAAATATTACAATATTTATTAAAGTCATGTTAGTTTGATTTCTTTTTCATGCATCTTCTATTCTAACATCTTAATAAAAGAAATTGATTTTTTTATTCTATATATGAAAAAATATGTTTATTAAGATATATTTAAGTACAACACGGTTTGTAATAAATATTTTTTATATTAGTTAAAATAAATTTAATAACTCTTTTGTTCATTTAAATATAACTTTTATATTAATTAAAAAAATTAATTTTATTACGTTCAATTTATTTTTGCATGCATATTTCGTAAACTACGTAAGAAAAATATACTTTAATTTTAGATAATTTAATCAATAAAATAACAATACAAATAAAAATTATAATAATATACTTTAAGTTCATTATCATATGTAAATTTTATTTAATCATGCATAATAATTTCTAATTTATTATCTTTTAATTTTTTTCACGAGTAGTTTCTAAATTGAAAAAGATAATAATAAAATAATGTAAAGGAGAAAACCTATTTCAGTGAGGGCTTAAAAAAAAAGAATTGGTGATCACAGCCGTCAGATTGCTGCCACATGGTGTTTGGAGCATTGTTTGGGAATGAGTTATTACACGGAAGAGAAGGCCCCTATGCAGTAAAGGTGATATCCAAATGCCAGCTCACGCGTAACCACGGTTAAAAGTTAACTAAACATGGTTAAGTTAATTGTCCCCCCTAGAAATGTTACTGCTGCCAAACCCTTTCTTTCTAACGTGTTCTCTCTCCTCTGTCCCTCTCTGTCCGATTCTCTCTCTTTTGAAAGAAGCTAAACAGTCAACAACTCCATATCCAGTCTCTCTCTATCGGAGCTGAGCAGTAAAAATTTGGAAAAGATACTCACATGGCTGGCACGTGGAGATAATTCTCATGTCCGTGCTTCTTTTTAACTCTTCTCCTTTATATCAATGTTTTTCTCCTTGTTTTTTTCTTTTTCGTTTTCATTTACAGTTACATGTCATTAATTTTCTTAGATATCGTATTTTGTCTTTGAATTCTTCGGTCTTCTTCAGCTACTGTATCTTTTGTGTCGTGTCATAGAAAATATTCATTTATTTCATCCTTGATGCTTATCTGTCATGATCGGGGCTCTTGCTTACCGATGTTTGCTCTCCGGTGTATTTTTGTTTGCTTACTGATACATTTTCGTACGTAATATCTTGTTTTTTTTTTAATTCACTGATTTGTAGGTTTTCTTATCGGGTAGAAGGTCTAACTTCATGATTTGAATGAATTAACCAGTGTTTTAATTTGAGTTTTGAATTATCTAAATTCTGAGAAATTTTTTCTCAGCAAACAGGATTTCTGGATTTGTTAATGGTTTTGTGAGTTGAGACTGAGGGGGATAGGGTCCTTTGTTATCATTGTTTTTTTTTAAGGGCATAGTTGGTCCCAGAGGTGATTTCATGGCCAATTTATTGGCTAATTTGGTGGATGTTCGTGTTACGAGGTAACTAATTTCCTCGCTACTGTACGTCATTTTCCTTCTTCTTTATATAAAAGAGAAAAGGGAATTTAAGAGTTGACAGATTGTGTTGCCCGGAACTCGGTTTTTTTTTTTTTCGTTGGTGTTTGGACTGGGAACTTTTTTTGTATTCAGTTATTCTTTTCCCTTTATGTATGTCCGTGAATTTTCAGTGAGCTAGCTTGCAAATGATTTGCTTCACAGCATAAAGGTTTTGGGCTTAGTGTATATTGAATTGTTTCATGCTTCTTTTCTAACCTTAAAAAAAGGAGTTTCATGAAGCATTGTGTCTTACCTTGATTTTATTTCTTCTCTTCACTTTCATGTTAACTGCAAATAAGCTTGTAAATTCTTTTCTCAGTAATCAACGAATCAGGAAGCAATTAATGACAAAACAAGAAAAAAAAACAAACGCCTTAGAAGGGTTCTTTTTATGGTACTTTGTTTTAATGGTAACATAAAGCTTTGCAGTTGACTATAAATTTCTTCAGCTGTTATTTGCTTGCTTGGCTTGTCTGATTCCTCATATTTATCAATTCCATACTTTATAATATTGAATTAGAAAATTATAATTTAACATATTTGCATAACAATGCAACACTTTTTATGGTTAAACTGTTTCTGAGTAAAGTGTCTTACTAATTATGCAGTTTACGGTACGTCAAATTTATCGATTACTCTTTATCCAGTATTTTAAACTGCCAAGTCTCTTGAGTTTTGAAGCAGTAAATTGTTCTTGCAGATCTGTAGAGAGTGCACCAGGTAGTTACATTGGTTTTCCAATTGGGTGGAGGATTTTTTCTCTTTGAAAAATGGGAATCCTTGAACAGATGGCTTTTTGTGGTAATCTTGAGTTTCTCTCGGTGCCTCCTGGGGAAGGGGAGGCAGCTCCAGACAATGAAGTGGATGCAGCTGTGGAAAACGATTGTAGTGATCAAGAGATGGATGTAGATGAGCTTGAACGGAGAATATGGAGAGATCGGATGCACCTTAAGCGTCTGAAAGAACAGAATAAAAATAAAGAAGCAACTGACAATGCAAAAGAACATCAAACTCAAGAACAAGTTCAGAGGAAAACGATGTCACAAGCACAAGATGTCATTCTGAAATGTATGCTGAAAATGATGGAGTTCTGCAAAGCTCAAGGCTTTGTCTATGGGATTATTCCTGAGAAAGGGAAGCCAGTGACTGGATCATCTGATAATCTACGAGCATGGTGGAAAGAAAAAGTCCGATTTGATCGCAACGGCCCTGCTGCTATTTCCAAGTACCAAACAGAAAATTCCATACAAGGTAAAAATGAGGACTCTAGTTCATTAGCACCAACTCCTCACAGCTTGCAAGGGCTCCAAGACACCACGCTTGGATATCTTTTATCAGCTTTGATGCCGCATTGTGATCCTCCCCAAAGGCGTTTTCCTCTTGAAAAAGGTGTTCCCCCACCATGGTGGCCAACTGGAAATGAAGAGTGGTGGCCCCAGCTAGGCCTTCCCAAGGACCAAGGTCCACCCCCATATAAAAAGCCTCACGATCTGAAGAAGGCCTGGAAAGTGAGTGCTCTGACAGCTGTGATTAAGCACATGTCACCTGATATTGCAAAGATCCGCAAACTTGTTTGCCAATCGAAATGCTTGCAGGATAAAATGACTGCAAAAGAGAGTTCCACTTGGCGTGCAATAATTGATCAGGAGGAAGCATTGGCTCGAAAGTTATATCCTGACCTCTGGCCACCTGCGTCGATTGCTGGTTCTTTTGTCATCAGTGATACTAATGATTACGATGTCGAAGGAGTAGATGATAAAGTAAATGAAGTAAAAGAGCATAAGCCATGTGATATCAATCTCTTCAAGATGGGGGCAGCAGGACCAGATGATAGGCTAATCATGCCAACATTGGCTTCTCCTCAAATTAAAGGAGAAATTATTGAAGAGAGTTCGGATTTCATCCAGAAAAGGAAGCAACCAAGTGATGAGCAGCAAAAAGTGATGGATCCAAAGAACTATACCTGTGATAACCGTCATTGCCCTCACAGTGACTACCGCATGGGGTTTCTTGACAGGACTGCAAGAAACAATCACCAAATGAATTGCCCATACCGAAGTGATATCCCTCAAGGGTTTGATGGAGTATCTAGCTTGCAGATCAACAATGACAAATCATCACTTGTTTCTCAACCTTTTGTTCAGCCCAAACCGACAGCTCCTCTAATGAGCCAGAATTCATTTAATGCATCAGGACTTGGACTTCCAGATGATGGGCAAAAAATTATTTCAGAGCTTCTGGTACACTATGATTCTAATCTCCAGCATAACAAAAATATGAATGCTTCAAATATTAATGTCATAGGAGACCAAAACCAGCAGCAGGAGCAACAACTAATACTCCAACAACACCAACAGATACAACTGCAACAGATGCAGCTCCAGCGCCAGCAGCAGCAATTGATGCAGCTCCAGAACCAGCATCAACAATTAATGCAACAACTATATCCGGTGCAATCCTGGCCGTCCATTCCTGGATCCCGCCACCTATAGGCATACATGTGCGAACGGCTTCACCCAATTGGTCTGCTTTGACACTTCACTTGCTGAGGTTGTCTGATACTTTCACAATTTAGATGTTGGTTCCCTTTTTGAAGATTGTTGTCATTTAAGTTCTTTTTAATTTACAGAAGACTCCTAAATTTTAATTAATAATTTTTTAAATCTATTTTAAAGTTGAATAATTATTTACAAAATTTTAAAATATTTTACAATATGAAATTAAATAATTAACTGCGTTTGGGGTGTTACAATCTTAGTTATTTAATTATGCCAAAAAAAACTTATTTAATGTCATATATATAAATTGCATGTAAAATTACAAAGGGTCCCGCCCAAAAATGATGTTGTAAGTTTTTATTTTTTAACTAAGATTACGTACGAATAACATTTAGAAAACTTTATCTGAAAATTAGGCTGTTGACTTAATTGTCGTAAATATATTTAATTGAATTAAATAATATTTAAAATGAATAATTAATTTAGCTTGAGATATTTATTTCCATCGTAATATTAATAAAAAAATTTAATTAATTTTTAATCCATGAAGACCCAATTAATTTATTTAATTGGGCCATTTAAGTAGGGTCTTAGGGACCAATTTAAAGGATTGAGCTTTAATTAATATGGTGTTTAAATCAGACCTAATAAGACTCAAATTATAAAATCTTTTGTGCGCACTTTTAATTATGTCTAGAAAGCTAATTAAAAGGATTTGAATGTAATTAAATTCGGTATTAAATTTACGCCCAAGATATATGTCTAGAAAGCTAATTAAATGGTATTAAATATGGTATTATATTAACAGGCTTAATTTAATTGAATGGATTAGAGGCCCGATAAATGTTCTTAAGATATTTGGAGTTGACCGTATAGTGAAAGAATATAATTCTCCATTTTAATTACTATATGGGCCAAAAATTGCATGGGAAAAATCCACGGTGATATGTGTCCTTAATGATTTAATTTAATAATTTTATTAGATTTCAATTAAAAATTATATATTTTATTAATTAACTGAACTTATACATGTTAATCTCAAACGCAATTTCTTAACAAGTACACATAATATACTTTAACATGTTTCGAGCCATAAGCTCTTATACCGAAGGAGATACTCATCATTCAGTTAAAAAATAATTAATTTTATTGATTTAAATATTATATAGTTAAGAGCATCAACCTACTCTTATTTATTTATACTAATAATCAATTTAAGACAATGATAGATAGGTACAAGTCTTAAAATCTTAAAACTTGTTGATATTGCATAAACTATAGTATTTTTTAAGGAATATAACATATAATATATAATAATAGAAATATGCTCTAAAATTTATTAATTTTTTAAGGAATATAACAGATAATATGTCGAGACATCAATATACTCTAAAATATATAGTACCAATAATTCATGAAACTATGTTTTTAGATTCAATTACGGTTAGTATTTGTATTTAATAAATAAATAACATATTACTCCAGGGATATGATATTTCTTACCAAAGTACTCCAAATATGCAAGAATTAATTATATTTGTCCAATGGTAATGAATAGATTTGTTTCATTAATAGAGCAAGTACTAATACTTTTTTTCTTGAAGTAACATATAAATCTTATGGACTTCTTTTATAATTTTTAGATTAAAATTTATTAAATATTTAGTAAAAGTAGAGCTTGAAATTAAAAAATTTAAACAATAACTACAAACAATTTAATATTCTTTTGATTAAAAACTTTTTTATGCTTAAAAATCTTTTAAAGGAAGAGTCTTAATTAGTCATCAGAATTAAAAAGGATACATTGTAGCAAGTCAACAAATTAATTAAGGGTGTTTATAAGTTGTTTCAGATAAAAAAATTAGATTGTATTGAATAAGATTGAATCAAATATAATTCGGTTTAATCTTCAGACAAATAGTAAGATGACAAAAAAAAGTTAGTATGGTCATTAGTGTAGATCGAACAATTTAAAATCTAAAAAGACATACTTAAAAGATCATAACTATGAATTTTGGTCCAATTTGATAAATTTTGGTGTTGTCTTCAATCTAAAATTAGATTACTAAAAAAGTTCTATCTAGTTAAGTTCGAACTAAACTCTTGAACACCTATTATTTGTTATCTTCAACATATCAAGGATCTAATTTACCAAAAGTAGTTCCCAATTTTAGTTATTTTTAGTAATAACTCAAAAAATTTATTAACTTTTTTACTAAAAGTCGTTGCATATATATTTATCTGTCAAGACCCGATTTTAAAAGATGATTTACCAGATCTGTAATTTGGAGAAAATATTAAAGTTGAAATGATTTCAGAGTAATTCTAAGATAATTTGAAAGATTTAGTGGAATTTAGAATTAAGAAAGTGTGGGATAGAATTAGAATTTTTAGGAAATAAAATAATATTCTTAAAAAGAAAGAAGAAAGGAAGTCTAGGAGAGAGAAGAACGGAGATAGAGAGAGAGACTAGTTTTTAGAGGAAGAAATGGAGAGAGAAAGAAAGAATGTTTTAGAAAAAGAAAGAGACCGTTAGAGTGAGAAAGCGAGAAAAAATAGTAAAGAGAAGAGACATAACACCCGGGCCCGAGATTTAGGCCCGAGGTAATCAAATTATATTAATAAATAATTTTAAAAAATTTAAATTTAAATTTAAATTTTTCTTAATAATTTTGAAGAAATATGCGTTTTGGGTGCAACTGAAAACAATTTTCAAAAGTCAAGACTAAAGTGGAAATAAGGAATGACCTGTTTGAAAGTAAAATTAGAAAATTGGGGCAGAAGTGTAAAAAAATAGAAAATAGACCACGTAGGACTGCCATGTCAGCAACACAACCAATCGTCGTACGGCGCATGGCAGACAAGCGAATATGCATCCACGCGGGAAGCCACGCAGGTAATCTGCGTACTAATCGATTGATAGTCCAGATATACTCCCACGCGCATGAAATACCCAGATTCATTTTTCCTTCAGGTGCGATAAAATATGGTCCTTATTGTATATGATCGTGCGGTCCAGATACATTCCCCAGATAAAATGGATCCAACGACTGAGATCGAATCACACCTTCTCAAACGAATGGCCCGAATTGAATGAAGAGGTGTATTTAAACTTTTCTTTCACAAAAACCCTAACTCTAGCCGCAACTATCCCGCTGGAGAAGAAGAAAAAGGGCGACCGGAAGAAAAATCGGCCACCATCATTGCTGCATTGGAACCATTGCCAACATCAAAATGTGAGTTTTTTCTTCTCTTTCAATTCGTAATTCGATTCTAAGCCATCTCAAACCCATATTAGCGCCGAAAAACCAAAGCAAAAGCTGAAAACCGAGGGCAGAGCTCATCTGAACTACCGCACCCACTACTCAAAACCCCTCCGGTGAGCCCCAATCCCCTTTCCATTTCCTTCTATTTTTTTACTATTAGATTCCTAACTCCTTTCTAGTGCAGGACGACCGAAGAAGATCCCCGACCGCGAGGAAGGAACAATAGAGCCACCACACTAGAAAACTCACTCGTCGGTAAGTTTCAATTTTTTTCTTTTTTACTGCCAACATAGGCCACCTAACCTCGAGTTTCGTAAGTTTTCACATAGGATCGACCGAAACCAGCTAGACCGAGAGGAGGCACTGCCGTAGGAGACGAAGCTGGAATCGGAGCATGGTGGCGGTGCCGTGCCGGAACCCTAAACCGGCCCAAAAAAATTTAAAACTCATTTTTAGCCTTTTTCGAGTATTTTTTAGATATGTGACATATGTTTTCAATTTTCGCAGAAAAACCTAAAAAATTTGAGAACTGTTGGGAAGTGCAGTGAAAAAAAAGATGGCGTTTTAAACATCGATTCAAGATAAAAAATTTTCATCCTTTCTCCCATTACGGTTAATTAAATACAGGTTACCAATGGAATCGATAACCGGTCAGTATGTAATTGCTTATTTTATCTGTATTGTTCATTTATTGTCTGCTTACCGCATGCATTTTAATTCATAGATTTAATTGTCTTATCGTTTATTGATTTACTTAACTGTTTTACCCCTATCAGTTGATTGATTTAAAATAAATATTTTGATTACGCTCTCTTTAATTATTAAGTAATTAAATTATATTGTCTACTAATTTATCGTTCTATTTTCCTGTAATTATGAAATGAGATTGTTGTATGTAATTGGTAGCTAATTGATGATGTGGATATGCATGTGTTAAATTAACATATCAAACTAAAAAGTTTACCGGGTATCATGAGAAAGGGTATACGGACCCCGTACATAGGGCAAACTCTATCGTGGATGTTACCCTCAGTCGAACGGGACTGAAAAGTCACATATCAGAAGGGTCGAGAAATTTTTATTCACGTTCATACTGGACAAGGTATTAAGACGATGGTACTTTTGGCACCCATTACTGGATTGGGTATGAGAACGGCCGGTTGATTAATAGATTTTGATATTGGATCCACATGTAGTGGGGACCCCTATGGACCCCCACAAGCATCGGTAAGTAAGTAAAAAAATAAAGTTTGTTTATTGTTGGTTTTTTAGAGTGTTTAATGTATTATTATCTTGTTTTTTTCTTGAAAACTAGCATATGAGAACTTAAAAGGTGAATATGAAAGTAACTTTTTTTTAATTAAATTAATTTACCTAAGAAGGAAAATAGCTTCATTGGTTGTTTTATAATTTTTACCACCTTTTGATTTTCCATATTGGTTGTAAAGTGTTGATATTCTTACTAGACTAGTGTAGTTCATCCTCATTTATTAACTATTTCATATTATGACGATCAAGATCCAGATTCTGAGCAATAAGAAATTAGTGATTAAAGGTTGCCTCCCGTTTTCTATCAGTTGTCCAATGGAGGTTGACCCCATAGGTTTATAGTTACACTTTTCCTTATGTTATTTTAATTTTCCTGTATGGGATATTTTCGTAGTCTTATTGGACATTCTGATTAAACTATGCAATGAATGTAAACCCTAAATTCTTAATTTCTTCCACTAATATTTTATTAATTCAATATTATCATTCAATTAAATTTTGGACCTTTATAAGAGAAGAAAAAGATAGAAAATTTAGAGAGAAAATAATAAATTATGATTACTCCACAAAAATTACATCTCTTGGTTGATTTACCAATAAAATATATAAACATAAAAAGATATATGAGAATTCTTGTCAACCATTATATCTGTTCATGATTTGTTAGGATCTCAACAATTCCCTCTCCTTAAACATCAACCTTGTCCTCAAGGTTGAAAATCATCTCAGTTTTTTTTAATTATTATATATATATAACATATTTTTTAAGTAGTCTTTTATTAATTTATATATATATTTTATTTCTTTTTTTCTTTTTATTTTTAATTAATATATATTTTACTTTTTTTCTTTTTAATTATTATATATATTTTAAAAGCAATTTTCCATTGGTTAAACCCATAGAAATCAGATCTTCTTGGCATGCCCTGCACACCACTGGTGCTGTAACGTCTTTTTATCCACCTTTTCTTCTTCTACCTCCTCTTCTCTTCTTACGCTTCTTCTTCATCATCTTGTTCTTTTGGTCCTTCTTCTTCTGTAGTGTCTTCATACGGTTCTTCTTCTTCTTTTTTTGTAATTTTTTCAGATAGATCTTCTTCATTTTTTTCTTTTTCTTGTTTTTCTTCTATAATTTTTTCATATGGATATTCTTCTTCTTTGTCGCATCACAAAGGGAGAAAAAGAGTCTCATTCTACACTATGCATACTACAAAGGCTGTGGGTTTTACAACCTCCGGACAGATAACATCGTTGTCCAACATCTTAATATTATATCTAGTTATTGCTCTATTTGATCGAAAAGTTTTGCGGTACAGTCAGTTACAAAGTTGAATCTGGATCGCTGCTTTAATTAATTGTCAGGACCTGACTTTAATATGTGATTTGCTGGACCCATAATTTGAAAAAAATATTAAAGCTGGAATGATTTTAAGATAATTCTAAGATAATTTGAAAGATTTGGTAGAATTTATAATTAAGAAAGTATGGGACAGAATTAGAATTTTTAGAAAAAGAAATAAGATTTCTAGATATAGAGAAGAAAGATAGTTTGGGAGAGAGAATAAGAGAGATAGAGAGAAGGAGATTGGTTTTTAGAGGAAGAGAGAAATAGAGAGAGAAATAAAAAATGTTTTAAAAAGAAAGAGAGACTATAAGAAAGAGAAGAGATAGTAGAGATAAGAGAGAAGAGAAAGATAGAAAATTTAGAGAGAGAATAATAAATTATAATTTTATTTCATAAAAGTTACATCTCTTGGTTGATTCACAACTAAAATATATAGACATGAAACGGTACATAATTTTTCATTTTTTCTTAAAAATGTGAATATAGATATTCTTTCACAAAGGTTAGCTTCTATTGGTCCAAATTAACTCAAAAGTTCTAAAAATGAGATAAATAACTCCTCACTTGACACCATTTGATGATGGATAATGTGGTGATGAAAAGTACTGGTGTGCCATAAAATATTAAAGTAGCACTGGAATGGGAACAAAGTGGATGACACGCCGGCATCACATCACCTAGCCATTTGACTCGCTTTTTTAATATTTTAAATGACCTAATTAGGGGTGTTGCAAGATGTTGCTTAGAAATTGTTTTGAACGATAAAGGCAACTTCATGACACCCTCTTATGTGGCTTTCATCAGCACTGAGTGGCTAATATGGACCTTAACCATGGACCAGGCGACCATGAACATAGAAGACACTATATTCGATGTGAAATAATTCAGTAGTCAATGTTACTCAGACCCCTCAATTTCAGCCGACATGAAACTTGCCATTTAAGTTGATTTTCGATCTTAAAGACAAGCTCATGATCATGGTGAGGTACAAAGGTAAGAGAATAGTTTCTTATGGAGGAGATTTCTATTATAGCATTAAATAAGATGGAAGAGATAGTTAAGGTGTTTTTATACAATAGTGTGAAGAACATAGTGGTGTTGTTGCCTACTTACTTCAATGACTCACAAAAGCAGGCAACAAAAGATGCCAACGCGATTACGAGGATTAATGTTTTGAGGATTATCAATAAGTCAAACACAACCACTATTGTGTATGGGCTCGACAAAAAAAAATCAAATATAGGGGAATATATTATTTTCATCTTTGATTTGCACATGGTATATTTGATGTATCTCTATTGAAAATCGAAGAGAAAATATTCAAAGTGAAATATATAGTCGACTACATGCATATTAGTGATGAAAAATTTGACAATCATCTAACGAATCATTTTGTGGCTAAATTTTAGAGGAAGCACAAAAAGAATATTAGTAAAAATGCTAAGAGCCTTGAGGAAATTAAGAATTACGTGAGAACATATCAAGAGGGATTTGCCTTGTACCTCTCAAATGATGACTGAGATTGGTTATTTCTATGAAGGGATTGATTTTTATACAAAATATCCAAAGGTAGACGACGACAGATCTTTGGAAGATGATAAAGAGAAGAGGAATTTTAGGGTTGGACTGTTTAGCCCATTAAAAAGGTGTGTGACGTGGTAGGATAATATGGCACTGACATGTCATCCACTTGAGCAAATTTCAGTCCTAGTTTAATATTTTTGCCACACTAGCGCTTTATCGTCAACATATCATCCATCACTAAACGACAATAGGCACCCATAACATGATGAGATTATTTTCTATTTTTCAAAAGTTTTGTATTGATTTGGACAAAAAAATAGTATATAGTAAAAACTTTAAATAGAACATTAACCTTACTTTCTGTATGCATGTGACAATTTTAACATAAAAGTAAATAGAACTATTTTTTGTAAATTTTCTCTTTAAAAATTGGTACATATATATTTTTAATAGATTTGTTTACTTTGCAAAACTTCGTAATCATATAAGTAGTTATGATTGCATATATAAATATTATATGCATGTAGCTATGCATAAATCTTGTTCCTTCTTTTTCAATTTCATTATTTATTTTTTTGGATAAGCTATATAATATTTTATTTATTAAAAAGCACGTTATTTTTATTGCATGTATTTGTCTTTCTTTTTCTAGTGTCTAAATAGAAAAAAATGATTTTGAATTTTATATATGAAAAATGTGTTTATTAAGATGCATTTAAATACAACACGTTTTAATTTGTAATAAAAGCTATTGCATTAATTTTAACCAAATTTAGTCAACTTGTGTTCATTTAAATGTAACCTTTTTAGCAATTAGAAAAAGTAAATTTGTGCACAATTCATTTTCTTTTTCTTGTGCATACTCTTCACATCAAACTTCATAAAGAAACACATAATTTTAATTCTTGATATTTCAGGCAAAAAATATGATAATAAAAATAAAATTTATAGAATAATTAATTTTGGTATTATATATAAATTAGAATTATACCATGCGCAACGTATTAAATATAATTTAGTATGATTTTTTATAATTATAAAAACAATATAAATATTATTTTATAGAAATAAAAGTTTATCTAATAAAAATCTAAAAAATTATTTATTTTTAAATTTAATAAAATAATTAAATAGTATATTTATCGAATGAGTTGTTTAACCGATTTGATAAATATATGAACCACAAGAAAGTGAATAATTAAAATACATATATATATAATATCTTCAATTAGAGAACGTCAAAAAACAAAAAGTCAAGTTAAAATTAAAATATTAGACATGAATATATCAATTTTGGAAGATGAGATTTAAATTATCATTCTAAATATCTTTTAAACTAAATATTAAGAGCTTCACTTAGAGACCCCAAATAAAGAGAAATACTCTAAAAAACTAATTAATCATCATATAAATTGTCCTACCTAAATGTGTTATTATAGTATATACAATAATCTTATCTCAACTAGTCAATGATCTCTGACATGATAACAAATAGCTACGATTCCCAATCAGAAGAGGAGTACCAAGACAGGTGGGAATCTCACAGGAAGCAACCAACCCACAGATCACTTGCCCGTAAATTTGAGGACCTGTCTGCGCGAGTACCCACAAAGATGGCCCATGTCATGCACACCTAAGTCCAAGGCCGTGACCTTATGGACTTGAAATCAAGAGGGTTGGGCCTTCCCAAAGCCCAACCCGCACACATGGCCCAAGAAGAAGCTTGCAAAGATCTAGTGGAGCGACCCAAAGGGCCCAAGAAAAAAACCAAAGGCCAATGGAGCAGGCCACCAAGAATTAGCCCAAGAAGCGCTTGGAAAGCCCAACCCGAGGAGAAAAAAATGGCCTAAGCCCACGGTCCATCTTGGAGGACCCAAGTGGGGCTGGTTGCCGCCCAAGATGACCAAAAGCCCAACCAGGAGTTGTTTTTCCGACTGTCGGCCAAAGTCGCACGCCACCATGCCGAAAACGGACTATCCGCAAGAAGAAGAGGAATTTTATTGTTTATGACTCTGATGAGGAAGAGGAGAGTGAGCAATTTGGTTCCAAGAAGAAAAGGGAACAAGACGAAGACTTCTTGAAAAAGATGGCCAAAGAAGTCCAAAAACTAGTTGAACTCCAACATCTTAAAGTGAAAAAAGAAGTGGATTTTGTTGCCCAAAAGGAAACCACTCTGCTATTCCTACTCTAAGTCCAAAAGTAAGAAGAATTAGACATATTCAATGGGGATTCTTTGTTGGAAATTTTAAAATGCAAATTAGAGAAGAATACTCAAGAAAAGAGTGAAAGAATTCAACCCAGATAAGGACTCCAAAGTCCTTCTACAATCGGCCAAGAAAATGACATTAAAACTAATTGTGCTAATCACTTTCCAACCCTAAATTCCCTATTTTACAATAAGTCTAATTTACATATAATTTAAGAAAGTCCGCTGAAGAAAGAAGAGCTAGAAGTCGAAACCACCTAGAAGTCTAAACTCGAGAGGAAGAGCAAATCAACTATGAAGAGGACTTTTATTTTAAAAAATTATTTTGTTGTTTTTTATTTCTATTCAATTTAGGATTAGTTTATTTTATGTATTTAAATTAATATTAGGGTAAGACTTAATTATTTCATTATTTATGTATTTAATTTTTGGTTAAATTAAATCCTAGAGTTTGGATAGGAATCCTAAACCCTATTCCAATTAAAAATAGAAAATAAAAGGCTATATAAAGACTTAATTTCAAACTTTATAAAAACAGCTTTGAGAATTAATAAATTTGAAGTTTCGAGCTTTTCTTTTGAATTAGCTTTGTGTTAATTTTTCTTCTTCAAGTTCTTTGAAGTTAAGGAGCTTTTTGAAGTCTTGTTGAGCCGAGAAGTTGGGATCGACTCATCGAGTAAGTCTGTGACGTCTTTCTTTTCCTCATTTTTGTTCCCTAGTTCTTGTTTTTGCATGTTATATTCTTGGTTGTAGATTCAAGTAGAGAGGAGAGTTAATTAACGATTAAGTTTTTCTATTGCATGTACTGGGGTGAGGTTTTAGAAGTCAAAACGATCATTCTCATACCCTCCCATGTCAATCTCGATTATTAAAAATCCAACATTACTCTTCATATTAGTATTAGCTTGTAGTAGCTCTAAAAAAGTAAAATACATACTTCTAAAATAGTTTTTTCGCCTAAAGATTAAGTAAGCAACAAATAAAGCTTTTAACGGGCTTGGTAGAGCCATGCTTGGGTCTAAATAACCTAAAATTAATGCCTATGTTATGGGTTATGTTAGGTTAGGCTAAACCTTGTCTCACGATCATATTTTCAACTGTAATATATATGTTTTATATAAATAAATATTTTTTGCAAAAAAATTAGTATAAATAATTTATTGTAACAGCCCACAACTTAAAAGAAAATACAATCATAAATTGAATGCAGAAGCGAAATAATAGAGTTAGGGTTTACATTCCTTACACAATAATATAGAATACCCAA
>NW_019014638.1:782584-794522 GCF_000150535.2 Carica papaya
AAAATTCATGCCCTTATTCCACAAACATCATCCAACTTTACATGATATTGTTTTATATCATTCAGTGGACTGTTACAGACCCTTTCCCATCATAAAGTTTGAGGAAAACAAGGGGGGGAAAGCAAAAAGAAGATTGATAAACATCATATTAGATGTGTACCTGATTATCATGAAGACAAGGACCTGAACAACCGGCTGTTGAGATGCTCGAACTGGAATGAGGTAAAGGCATATTATCACCAACTTGAACAAAATTCTGTGATGGGTCTTCTTGGGATGAGAAGTCAGAACTATCAAAAGTTGATAGTGATACACATTCATCAAAATAAGCCATGGCTTCTTCGTTTAGTTTCTTGGACACCTTTCTTCTTTCAATGCTAGACTGCTATCACATTTTAGTAAAAGTCAATTTAATAAGAGAATAAACAAACAAACAAAATAAAAGCATCTACTTACAAAGCAAAGGATGAAATATGTCTACCGTCACTGGTCAAGTAGAGAAGTTTAAATTGATTCTATAGAAGTTATAATTTCAATTTCAGTGAAGTAAGTCCTTCAAGGTTTAGGATTAGAGAGCTCCTATAAGTTGATCATTTTAAAAAGCATTTTGTAAATATAAAGTATTTGGAGACTTGTGAGAGTCCTTTGAAGATCACAATAAAAAATGATACCCAATGGTAAAAAAATTGAAAGAATCTTAATAAATGTCAAAAAGTGAACCACCATGGGTTTTCTTTTCTTTTCTTTTCTTTTTGTTTTTCTTTTTTTTTTTTTTTTTTGAGAGAGAGAACATGTGTCCTTGGTTATACAGTTAAGAACCTACACAAACAAATGAATAACGAGTCAAAGAACTGAATTACATACAAATATCGAAATATGAATTTGTACTTGGACCATTTAGACCACTTAGAAATAGAACCCACAACTAATCATGATTCACATGCTTAGAACTGTAAGAGCACAAGAGAATTGGGTGAAAAAATGCCTACTTTTCGTTGTGGTCGAGGCTTCTGCAAATTAGAGATCTTTGGATGAGGAAGAACTTCCTTGAGGATTCTACTAAGCTCTAGCTCACGGCGTTCCTCAACAGCAAGCTCTGCTCGAAGCTTTCTGGCCCGTTCTTGGGACTGCAAATTATAAAATATCGAGTTTGAGAGGTCTAATACAAATGAGAGGAATGAAAGGGAAGTATATGAATGGTTGGCTAAACATGAGCAAAAGTTAGGAGTTTCTTGATCTTAATGTCTACAAGGTACAAAATCCAGTAATCTATTATATAAAATAAGTAGAAACTTTAGACACTGCACATGTACAGAAGCAAACATGAATACACCTACTAAATATTTGGTTCATATACTTTAAAAATACAGTTATTATTCAACAGATATCCTAAATGTGAAACATGGTACAGTTTGTTCCATCAGATTCCAATTACATTAAATCTTGCGTTAATGTTCATATTAACAGGCTGATGGAATACAGGTCCAAAAGTCATCACCAAATGGACAATTTCTTTCTTTTTTTTTTTTTTTGAGAAAATTCAATGGAGAATTTCAATCATCCATTGACAAGACCAAAACGGTTATTTCTATACCAGAAGGATAAATTTGCCTAATCTACTTTTGATACAAACATATGAAAGCAGATCTTCCACATAGTTAAAATATTTCTCATGACTTCTGAGACCCATTACACAAATAGGTAAAACTAAGAAGCCAAAAAGAAGCATCAGATCATAATTTTCATGTAGGTGCCTTGGAGGATAGAAACATGATTATTTTTCTCAACTGATTTCTCTTTGTTTCGCAGCAATGACTGAATCAAACCATTGATTAGTGTGCTGGCGAAATTTGCTTCTCCTGATTATTTTTAGGAAACAGAATGTTGGATTTTCTTATATGTCATAAAGGGACAGTTTCAATCCCTTTGGCTGGTGTCCTTACGTTCCCCCATTTTCAAAAAATGTAATCAGTATCATCATATTCCTTACTTAACCAAAGCATTGAAGTTACCTGCTCGAGCTTTTTTGCATATTCACTTCGGATGTCAAGTACCAATTCAACTGCACTTGGGCTTACCAAGTCAGGAGGTATATCAGTAATATTTGTGGTTGCCAATACTGTGCCATTACTCCTTTGGGTAGCCTAAAATAAAATGAAGAAAGCCCAAGTCACGTAAAGCACCAGTACACTACAAGTTACAGACAAGAGGCTCTAATGAGAAAAACAGAGAATAAATGTATTTCTGATAGAAAAAGAAAAATATATTATTAAGATGGAAAGAGAATACGAAAAATAATAAGGTATCCTCACAAAAAAGAAACAAAAAGAAGAAAGAAAAGAAAAGCAAAAAAGATGCAACTTTTACCCCCGGTCATAACAGTACTTTTTTAATCATAAGAAAAACCAACAAAGCCTCCCAACTCCTTCGGATAATAGGCAAAGGCAAACCCCAAAAGAACAAGTGCCTTAGCCCACATGAGGGCCAAATAAGTCATCTATCCGAAATAACATGTGGAAGATTAACACACTCATTAAAAGATTTGATTCCAGCCACGAAACCCAGCAGCCAGCAACAAGTACCTCTTCACAGAGCCAGGTATTCCAACCCATTTTAGTGGAAGGATGTGCTATTTGTTTACATCTATTAGTTGGTAAGGGATTGTGCAGACTTTAATGGGGATCAAATGGCTGTTCATGTGCCTTTATCTTTAGAGGCTCAGGCAGTGGCTCGTTTACTTATGTTTTCTCATATGAATCTCTTCTCTCCAGCTATTGGGGATCCCATTTATGCACCAACACAAGATATGCTTATAAGACTTTATATATTAACGAGCGGAACTTGTTGAGATATTTGTGCAAATAAGTATAATCCATATAATTGAAATAACTATCCAAATGAAAAAATTGACGATAATAACTATACATATACGAAAGAGCCTTTTTTTGATAATTCCTATGATGCAATTGGAGCTTATCAGCAGAAAAAAATCAATTTAGATAGTCCTTTGCAGCTTCATTGGCAATTACATCAACACATTATTGCTTCAAGAGAAGCTCCCATCAAAGTTCATTATGAATCTTCGGATATCTATTATGAAATTTATGGACATTATCTAATAATAAGAAGTTTATAGAAAGAAATTCTTTGTATATACATTCGAACCAACAGATTTTTTTATTATTTGGCACCTAGTTATGAAATCGCATTTATAGCCTCGACTCATGTCCGAACTCGTCTGAGAGCTAGATTTGAATCAATTGTCTCTCTCTTGCCTTCAGCTTTCCTCAGGTTAGCTTCTATTATTTCAAGAGTTTGCTAAGCTTTTTGTGGATCTATATCACTGCTCTTCTCGGCATCATTTACTAAAATAGTGATTTCATTATTACCTATTGTAGCAAAACCACCCATTAGAGCTACCGTTAACCATTAGTCATTATGACGTACTCTCAAAATACCTACAGTGGTGGTGATAGGTGTGTGATTTGGTCGTACGCCAATTTGTCTACTATTAATAGATAAAATGATTTCTTTGACTTCTGAATCCCAAACAATTCGATTAGGAATCAGTACACAAAAATTTAAGGTCATTTCTTCAATTTGCTCTCCATTTCTAATTATGTAGCCTTTGCAGTAGTCTACTATGATAGAATATTCATGTGGTATTTTCTCATATTTTGCACGCGTAATACATGTTCCTTATATTTCTCCAAGTAGAGCTCTTCGCATCGCAATTCCTATTGTGTCGGCTTGACCTTTCATAATTGAAGACAGAATAAAACGTCCATAATAAAGACATTTACTGTCTATTCTTGATTTAAACACACTTCCACTGTAATGTCCGAGTATATTCTTTTACTTTCTCTCAAACCATAATAGTACTATTTGATCAGATCATTGAATCATTTATTTCTCTTGAAATCTTTTAAGTCTTTATTTCTATTTCTACACACGTCTTTTTTAGAATATCTACAACCATTATGTGGTATAGGGGTTATATCCCGTACAAAACTTAATAGTATACCACTTCTATGAATAGCTCGTAATGTCACATCTCTTCCGAGCCCAGGGCCTTTTATCATAATTTCGGCTTGTTGCATACCTTGATCCACTACTGCTCGAATAGCATTTCCTGTTGTGGTTTGACCAGCAAAATGCGTCCCTCTTCTTGTACCTCGGAATCCACAAGTACCGACGAAGGACCAAGAAATCACCTGACCTCGTACAATTATAACAATTACAATGGTATTGTTGAAACTTGCTTGAACATGAATAACTTCCTTTGGTATTCTACGTGCATTTTTACGAGAACCATTGTGTACATTCTTACGCGAACCAACTCTTGGTATAGGCTTTGCCATATTTTATCATTTCATAAAGATATGTCAGAGATATATGGATATATCCATTTCATGTCAAAACAGATTCTTTTTTATTTGTTCATTGGTTCTTTTATGGAAGTCCCTTTAGTTTTAGAAAAATTATCCTTCTCATTTGTTTATGTCTCGAGGTGGAACAAATTACTATAATTTGTACCCCCCCACAAGGTAGTCGACACTTTTCACAAATTTTATGAACAGAAGCTCTGATTTCCATAGTTGGTATTTCTTAACTTAATTCTGAATTTCCTTATTGCCAAAAATAAGTTTCTTGAAGTTTTTGAACCTTGAACTGTATCTGCATGAAAAAAATGTTAAAAAAACCATCTAATCATTTGATTCCTTATTGTGGAGTCGATAAATTAGATGGCCCTTGGTTGAATCATAAGGACTTACTTCCATTTTGATTTCCCTAATATACATATAAAACTCTATTGGAGCACTTTATACTCTTTATTCTCCACCGAACCCCTCAAACAGGAGAGAAAAAAGATTTAGGTGGGCAAACCCAATTCTATATACAAAAAGGGCAAACAACTCACTCCAAGTCTCCAAAGCCACTTCATACTGCAAGAACTTAGTGTCCAAAACCCTAGAGTGAACTTAGTCCCCAAACCCCTAGAGTACTTCATAAATAATGGTATAAATAATTACATTGCCTCTGAAGAGTTGATAGAGGTATCATTTGATTATCCATGCACATAGTAACGTGCATGACAATAAGCAAATAACGAAAGGTTCCCATATAGAGCTATTTTTCCTCCTTTTCTTCCCTCGATTGTGTGCATACCAAGTGGACTTTTCTCAACCAAACTATCTATGTTTGGTTGGATGGTTAGTGTCAGTCACCTCCATAGAGATGATCCGGGTTCAAGCCTTATGTAGAGCAATTCCCGTTAAAATGAAATAAAAATAATAATAATTTATTTATATTTTCTCATTATTTATTAAGACAAATCACAAAATCCTAGAGAGAAAAAGCTTGAGCATCACTCAATTTTGCCTTCAACAAGCGGAGTGATTTCAAGAAGACCATGATGCCTTCTCCTACCAGGAGGTTCAGGGTGATTGAAAGAAAATCATTTGACATTGTCATTCTAGGACGGAAAGGTGAAGGTTTGCAGGTGAGTGAGAATGGAAGAGGGTTTTGTTCAACAATCAATTTATGGGGTGAGGAGGTGGAGCGGCTATTTTGAGGCATTAAAGGAGATTTGTTGGAAGAAAGGGAAGGGATTTTGGGTGCGGAGTATGGTGGGGCAGGAGCATATCCTGTAGGTAGCTACGGGAGACAATGAGGGAGGAAAGTTCTAAGCTTTTAAAGAGAAAAAGGAGAATATTAGAGGAGAATCAACATACTTGATGACCCTCAGAAGAGCATTTGATGAAGAATGGTAGTGACTTTGTTCAAAGTACTGGGGAGAACCTCCACGACACTATAGAAGATAATCCCGAAGTATCAAAAGACAGAGATTGCTAAAACCATCCCTCATATTTCAACGGGTAGGTCGAAGTGTTCATTGGTGTGCCTTAACTAGAAACATCATCACATCTCATCCCTTGGCATCATCAATATCTGTTGCATTTTTAATCTCATGCACAAACAAATCCACCCACTTGGATCCATCCGTAATATTTACATAATCAACAACTACTTGAACATCATTTACGGGGTCAACCTCTAGCAATGAAATTTGACTACTTAAACCATATAGATTGAAGAGAAGCTATATAAAACAATCCAACTCTAAATATACTGTAAATCCGCACAAGTTAAACATATAACAGATATGTACTCCCCGTTCAACAGCTTACATTTTTCCTAAAATAGTTTGGACCACTTAATGGTCTTTTTCCCCCAATTATGCAATCCTATGCTTTAATAACTACTTGTTTCAAGAAATAACTGTAAAATATGCTATCACTTTAAATTTAAGTACCTATTATAGCTTAAGACTAGGTAACTGGAGGAAGAAGATCATTCAGTTGCCCGAACCTATTTTAGGAAAAACATAAGTTATTGAATTGGTAGTACATACCTGTTATATGTTTAACTTGTGTGTATTTACATTATCCTTAGAGTTAGCCTCTTCAACCTATATGGTTTAGGTAGTCAAACTTAACAGTTGGAAGTTGAACCTGCAAATGATGTGCAAGCAGCTGTTGATTATGTAAATATGATGGACGGATGCAATATCCTTGTTGGAGGTCATGGAGGCTAAATTCAACAGTAAAATTTCTAATGTGTTTTCTTTACTCGAGTATGATCCGTACAACAAAATATTCTCATTGATATCATTCTTCATGAGTTAATCAGCCACGTCATGACCAAATTATTCTCACTTTCCAAGTTTGAAACTTTAGGTCTTGGGCAGTCGTTTGGGTAACTTCTTCGAAGAGGTATTCTTCTCTTCCTCTTCCGCAAATAAATATCTTGATCAATTGAAACCATTGAATATAGTTGTTTTCGTTTAACTTGTAGCTAGTGATTGAAATTTGTGTCACTTTCGATTCGAGATGTTTGATGGAAGTAAGTCCATCAGATCGAGATGTGAGTTCAGAGGGGTCGTTGATTCTTGTCATGATCATTTCATATTTGATCACTGGCAAGAGAGAGAAAAAAGTTTTTTTTAGAGTTCGGAGATACTATTATGATACATGAATTTATAATTAAATTTTCTATTTAATGAATTTTTATTTATGATACTTGATTTACAACAATTGGATATATACAAGAAAAGATTAAAAAGAGTTTTAATAGAAAACTAAATACAAATCAATCTCATAAAAAGAAAAGAACTTTTACTTATGAAAGTCGACTATGATTCTGTTTTATAAAGGTACTTCTATAAAAATATCAATGAATATAGAAATCAGACTTGTACAAAAATCGGATTACTACATAATGAACAATTTGAGTGGTACATGTTTCTTTCAACCAACAAGCAGCCAACATACGCATTAAAGCTCTACCGACAAAGAACTTTGAAGACTTGAATTCTAAGCTTTGCATGACTAACATCTATACCTACCTTGATGGGAAATATAGAAATATTAAGAGAAAATTTAGGAGGAAAATAAAGAGAAAAAATACGATCTAATGTGAGAAGAGATAGGAAAAACAACTAGGTAGAGAAATATATGCAAGAATCATGAAGATGGGAAAGTTTCCTTTATTCTTTAGAATATATTTTCCAGATTTTGAGGGATACCAATTGGGTATTCAGCCTTATAAATTGCAGAATAATGTAGAAGAAAACTATCATAAAATTCAGTCTTTCTTCATTAGAAGATTATTTAATTGTGTTCTTCAAAGAACTTCATGATTCAGGGTCTTTTATGGAGAGCTTGAATTCCACTTTCCTAGTGTTTATCCCCAAGATTGAGAAGGTGACAAATATCAAGGACTTTAAGGCAGTGGGAATGATGGCGGTTAAGTGTGAAGGAAGACAAATTATGGATGTTGCCTTACTTGCTAATGAGATGGTCAATGATCTATTGACCAAGAGAGTTAGATGAGATGTTACGTAAGCTTGATATGGAGAAAGCATATGGAAATGCGAACTAGAGATTTTGCTTAATATAATCACTTTTGGAGTGTCAGTGGATAAAGACTTGCATATCTTATCCATCCTTCGTTCTTTTTTTTTTTGAAATAGATATCTTATTTATCCTTCACTGTGATGGTAAATGAGGGAGCACCTTCTTTTTTCAAGGCCTACAGTGGTTGAAGGCAAGGTAACCCACCTATCCCCTCTTCTTTTCATCACCATCATGGAGTCGTTAAACAAAATGATAAAGAAGGCCAGGGACCAAAGCTTGTCAACGGTTTAAAGGTGGGTGGAAGGGGAGAGGTGACTCACTTGTTCTTTACAAATGACAAATTTTATTTTGTGAACCAGATAATAGGGCTCTCTGCAACATTAAATGTGTGTTACCAAGTCTCCTAAGCAGTCTCCGACTTCAATAATAACCTAACAAAATCAAAGTTAGTGTAATTAGCCGATAAAAAGGATAACCTCAATTGGGTTAATCTTGGGATGTAGAAAATGTTGCACTTTCAATTAAATACTTGGGGCTGCCATTTGTGGGCAAGTAAAAGAATCTCCAATTAGGAATCCTACAATTGTGATGTTTGAATCTTGATTGGCAAGTTGGAAGAAGAATTTCCTATCTAAGACTGGAAGATTGCCACTTATCAAAGCATTTTGGTCAATATCCCTAATTACTATAAATCCCTTCTGAAGAATGCTAGTTAGTCTTGCCAAAAAGCTAGAGTCCATTCAACATAGGTTCCTGGGGGGTAATACATGCGAAAAGGAAGTACAATCTTGTGGCTTCAGAATGAGTGAAGTAGTTGTTTCAATATGGTGGTTTGGGATTGAGATCATTAATTGAGGTTGTTGGTAGAAATAACTTTGAAAAATTAGGATTTGTTTTCGAGATATGAAAGTTTAAATGAATCCTAGATTTCATGCAATTTATTGTTGGTCTGATTTTTTCTATATATATGTAATCTTTCATAACTAGAAAATAAGAGGAACAGTTTTCTCATACTTTTCTTTCTCTATCAATTTTTTTTCATTGTATCAGAGCTCTAGAACTCGATCATAAATTACAATCAGCCATGGTTGGCTCTGGAACACCACCTCCAAAAGAAACAAGTGGTACTATTTCGACAGGGACTGGTTCTCAGTCACCGTCGATTATCTCCTTCACACCTTTAGTTGTTTCCCTTGCTAAAAATTCATTTCAGATTACCATTCATAAATTGAATAGAGAGAACCATTTTGAGTGGTCTCAATCAGTGCGGCTAGCAATTAACATAAAAGAAAATTAAATTATTTAAATCGTGTGGTCATCACACCTGATTCAAGTGATCCCAAATACCGATAATGGTGCTCCGAAAATTCAATAGTGACAGCATGATTAATCAATTCCATGGAAACAGAGATCGGAAAGCCTTTTATGTTTCTGCCAACAGTGGGATGCAATTTGCGTGACTTATTCGGATCTAGATGATCATTTCCAACTTTTTGAGTTGAATACTCGAATGTAGAAAATGCAGCAAAGTGATCGTAAGATGACAACCTATTATAGTGATATAATGAGAATATGCCAAGAAGTGGATATATTTGAAGATGAATTTTGGGAAAGTCTCAATGATAGTATTCGACGTAGGAAGAAAATTGAAAGAAGTCGTGTATTTGTTTTCCTAACTGACTTAAATAAAGAATTGGATGAGATAAGAGGTTGCATGCTTGGAAAACCCTTACCAACAATAAGGGAAGTGTTTGCAGAGATACGACGAGAGGAAGCTCAGCGAAAGGTGATATTGATAAGCAGCAATGAGTCTAAAAAAATTGATAAAGGATCAGCACTTGTAGCTCGTGGTACATATTCGAATGCTGAAAAGCATGGGAAAAAACAGTGGTCATGGTGTGACCATTGCAAGAGACTTTGGCATACTCGAGAAACTTACTGGAAATTGTATGGAAAACCAACAAATTTAAAAAAGAAACCAGGCAGCAACACAAAGTCAGGACAGGAAGACAATCGTGCTCTCCAAGCTGACAGCTCTTATTTGGAGCAAGAATTTTTCCAAAATCGTTACCTTTCACAAATGAACAGATAGAGAATATTTACAAAATGTTCCAATCTCATTCTAATCCTTCTTGTTTTTAGTACAGTCAGGTAATTTTTTTTCTGCAACATTTATTTGTTCAGATTCTAACAGCTTCTGAATATTGGATTTGGAAGTCACAGACCATATGACAGGTTATTCACATTTTTTCTTTTCATACTCACCAAAGGTAAAAATTATAGATGGTTCATTTCCCTTACTTGCTAAAAAAGGGCCAGTTTTTATCTCTTCTTCGTTAATTTTAAAAAATGTTCTTCATATTACAAAATTATCATATAATTTGTTGTCCGTTAATTAACTCTTGATCATAATTGTCAAATTAATTTTTGGTTTTCTCATTGTGAATTTCAAGATTTAACCTCGGAGAGGATGATTGGGCGTGTTAGATAGGATGGTGGTCCCTATGTTCTCAACAGCATATCATTTTTTGAAAGACAAGACAAGGAGTCAAGTTTCAATTCTATCTCTATGTCTGTGACAATAAGAATATGTTATGCCATTATATGTTAAGACATCCAAATTTTCAATACTTAAAACATTTATTACCAAAGTTGTTCATGAATAAAAGGATTTCTGATTTTCAACGTGAATCGTGTGAATTAGCAAAATATTATCGTACTGTTTTTCAAGCACAACTATATAAAAAGTCTACACCTTTCACAATGATTCACAGTGATATTTGGAGTTCTTTTAGAATAGTAACTTCTACTGGTCAACGCTGGTTTGTCACATTTATTAATAATCACACTAAGGTTGCTTAGGTATTTTTGTTAAAAGAAAAATTTTGCATTCAAAAGATTTTATAATATTGTTCAAACACAATTTGAAACTCAGATTAAAATTTTCAGAAGTGATAATAGAAAAGAATTTTTTACCACTATATTGGGAAAAAATTTTGTTGAAAAATGGGTGATACATCAAAGTTCCTACAACAATACACCCCAACAAAATAGGTTGGCTAAACAGAAAAATAGGATCCTCCTTGAAGTAGCAAGAGCTATAAGTTCTCAAACTTAGATACCAAAATTTTTATGGGGGTGAGGTTGTTTTAACATACAAGAATCTTAAATTTTCAAACTCCACGTCAAGTTTTCTCAAAATATTTCTCTACCATTTGGTTGCAATTGGATGTTCCCTTGAAAATCTTTGGAAGTGTTGTTTTTGTTCATAATCATTATCCAAAACTATCCAAACCAGATCCAAAGGCATGTAAATGTGTTTTTGTAAGTTATCATACAAATCAAAAAGGATACAAATGTTTTGATCCCATTTTGAAAAAATTTTGTGTCTCTGAATGTCACTTTTTTTAGGGACAATCTTATTATAAAATTCATCATCTTCAAGAGGAAAACTTTAGTGAAAATGATGTTTTTAGAAAGGAGGATGTTTTTTTAAAAAATTCAATCTTTGATTTTGTTTATGAAACCAAACTACATGAACAAGATTCTAATGGACATGAACATAACTCTGATAGAAATAGTGAACAACAAAATTTTAAAGGAAATGATGTCCAGATAAATGAGTTAAATAGTGAAATTATGGAATCCAATAATAGCCAAGAGACACTACCATCTCAAAATCAGAATTCTGGAACAGCAGAGATAAATGTGAAAACAAATTTAAAGATCTTGTCTACTCAAAGGAACATCAAGCCAAGAGGAAAAAAAAAACACCATTCTTTAGCACTATCGACCTTCTAACCTAGGGTCAAATCATGAAATTCATGATAACTCAGCTACCCATCATAGCAATTCTTCAAGTAATCCAGAATTCTATTCTCCTAGTCAACTTGATCTCCCTATTGCTCTTAGAAAAGGTAATAGGACTTGCACAAAGTATTCTTTATCAAACTATGTATTCTATAAAAATGTTTCTCCTTCCTATTTTGGCTTTATCTCACTCATGTCCAATGTACCCC
>NW_019014638.1:834403-845598 GCF_000150535.2 Carica papaya
GCGTGAAAACATTCCTTCAACCACTCCATCTCGTCCTTGTTGTAGAAGATCTTTCGGAAGCCTCTTCCATTTTTCAAAGATCCTTAATCCCTGCCCTTTGACCACCACATCGAATGACTTACTTCCGATTGTAAGAAATTTACATTTTCTAACAAGTATACCGGCTTGCGGGGGGACTGCCCCCTTAGCGGAGATAGAGCATTGGAAGTATGCACAAAACAACGTTTTATACACACCCAAGGAAAGGAACCCGGTCGGCCATGATGGCTGACCCTAACACTGGATAAACGTACGTAGTTTAGTAAATTTTATGTTTTTGGCAAAGAAGAAAAGGGAGGTAGAAAAAGAAAGATTTGATTTTGATGAGCTTAAGAGAAGAGATTAGAGAGGGTTTTTGTGAGTAGAGAGAAGAGAGAGACTACTTGGATACACTCTTTTGGGTTTTTAATTGAACCATTTTACTGTGTTAGTGTCTGGCATGAAACTAAAATTGCAATGTTGGATGATTTCCTTATAATTCTTGCTACTAAATTGAAGTATATGTTTCACTATAAAATTACATTATATTGCCAGAGGTTGTAGTTTGGACTTTTTCTTGATAGTTAAGGCTGTCTCTGGAACAAAGTTCTGCAAGAATAGAAAGTCTTTCAGAAATTCACATTTTCGTTTAAGCACAAAAAATGTGGATTTGTAAATAAATTTTATACTTATTTTCATATGACTCATTATTTGGAACCGTGTAAAGATATAACCCTGTACCTATTTGATGCTGTGCATTGGTGAATACCTCACTCCCTTATCTCGCTCTACTCATTAGATTATTTGATCTGGATTAAGCACTTCCTAAGACATCCCGAAAGGAAATCCTGCTCTTGTAAAAGTATTTAGACTGTGCGAGCATGCGCACCTGAGGTGCATAAATTAAGTGATTGTATCCTGTAGCTAAGCCTTATTTAATTGTTAGCTGTCATGTTCATGTATCTGGTAGCTAATCCTTATTTCGCTCAATTGTTGTTTATATGTCCATTTTATCTTTGTAGGCGCTAACGGAGGCAATGTTGTTGGCAGATCTAGATCAGAATACTGTAAGTTCTTCGTCAACCACAACCTCCCCAGTAGAACTTTTTAATTTTTAATACCATGCTTTATCATAATCGGTGTGCTTTGGCCCCTTTTTTTCCTCTTTTTTTTTAAACCCTAAAAATTTCATTGCAGGTTGATTTTGTCCCAAACTTCGATAATTCACAGAAAGAACCGTCACTTCTTCCTGCCCGTCTTCCAACTATATTGTTGAATGGTTCTTCCGGGATTGCGGTGATTTCATTTGATAAATTTTTTCTCAAATACATTTTCTTTAACTGATTTGTTTCTTCATTCTTTCTTTGTTCTGTTAGGCTTCAGCTTCAAGCAGATTAACAATTGAATATCTTTTCACATTGTTCAGGTTGGCATGGCAACAAATATTCCTCCCCATAATCTTGGAGAGTTGGTAGATGTGCTTTGTGCCTTAATCTATAATCCCAATGCCACTGTAAGCATCCAAACTCTTGGTTCTTAATTGCTTTATCCTAGAGCGTACAATTTTTAACATGCTGTTTTTCCTTTTTCTCAATTTGATACTAAAGTTTCCCTATTATCTTCTACAATATATGTATATATATATACTTAGAAAAACTCCTCTATACAAGCAGCATCTCTTGGTGCCTTATGATAATACGATCTTCTTGATAAAAAATAAATTTTAAAATCACTGAATAATCTCTTGGTAATTATTAATTATTATTCTTTTATGCAACATTACAGATACCTGTGTGGGCATTGTAAAAAATAATGGTATTTGAGAAGTATAACTGATTGCTTGTTTTCATTGACAAGTATAATGGATTGCTTGTTTTCATTGACAAGTAGGCTTCATGGAGATAAGGGTTCTGTTGGGAATATCTGGAACTGCGTTTTACAATGATTTTGTCTTGTTTTCTTTGTCATCTTCTTGTGTCTTGAGTTTTGTTGTTGCTATTGGGAGTATGATATTTGTTTTCCCCTTATCAGTTGCAAGAATTGTTGGAGTACATGCCAGGTCCAGACTTTCCAACTGGAGGACTAATCATGGGAAACCTTGGGTAAGTCAAGTTGTGTCCTTCTGTGTGACCATGCATTGACCTCTCTAGTTGTGTTTGTTTTTCCTATATTACATTGTTTTTACTATTATTTGTGGTATGGTGAGTTCAATTTATGTGGTCATTATCTATTATTGTTACTATATGGTTCCCAAGTTTCCCTTATATTTCAGTAAGGATCACTATTATTTGCGATATAGTGAATTCAGCTTTTGTGGTCATTATCTACTATTGTTAGTATACGGTTCCCAAGTTTCCCTTATATTTCAGTAAGAAATACTTGATGGTTTCCATTGGGCATATTTCTATGACAAAAGATCTATTCAGTAGGCACCAAGGTCTAGCACAAGTAGGTTTGCATATAATAGATATTTTTATGTCTCTTAAGATAAAATAAAAAGTTCACTGATCATAAGATATCCTTCCAGCAAAAAGGTATTTGTTTCTTTTTATCCTTTTTATTGAAAAAGAAAAATTATTAGAAAATAGAGAAGAGAAAACAATACACGTACAGAGGATAAGACTTTCTTTGGAAAATCTCTAAAAAGAATATGAGGAAGATCGAAAAAAGGAAAAAACTCAATGCGAAATAGCACCCCAATTTTCTACAAAGGAGAAAAGCTATCTCTAGAGAATGAGCGTGCTTTGGCCTACAAAGAAGCCAAGAAGGTCATTTTGTCCCGCAAAATTGGAGAGTAAAGTAATGATCTTTGAAGTTACCATCATTATGCTCCAACCACAAAACCCACAAACAAACGAAAAGAGTACCCATCTAAAGGATCCTATCTCCTATCTTTGTACAAACCCCCTCTAGAGAAGATATCAAAAGACAAACAGGAGAAGAAGATACATACATTATGTCAAAAGTAATTAAAAACAATCCAAAGATTCTAGATCATGTCGATGTGGAGGAAAGCAAAGGCATTCAACTCTTGTGAAGCACATCAAACACATGTTTGGGGAGGAGCATAGTTAGGCTTGTGAACTTGCAAGAAGTCGCTTAAGTTTGTCAAGAACAGTAGTCTAGGCAAATACCTTCAACTTGAAGGTAATTTAGCTTTCTAAGAAACATTGGAGGAAATGTAATTTTGGCAACTAGGTTATGAGCTAGGCAGCTAAGAAAAGACTTGCATGTATAAACACTTGAGGAGTCCTAATTCCAAGTTTTGCAATCGTAATGAGAGGCAACATTACAATGCTCAAGTAAATTGAGCATGGAAAACATATTGATAGACTCCTCATCCTTTAGATTTTTGAGGTAATGCATATTCTTTTTTAGATAAAAAGATAATGCAAATTCTATGAGGTTTGCTTCTCAAATGATTGTTGGAGTAGCAAATAAGAGAAATAGGTCACAAGGAAAGGTTATAGAGATGAGAAAAACAAATGACAAAGAACGATCACCAATCCAATAATCTTTGTAGAACAAAATTCAAGGACCATTCCCCACCCTCAAATAGGTAAGAGGATTAAAAAGGTCATACATGTTGAGAAATAACTTTTAATGGCCCTCTCTGGTCAAATAGGTAAGAGGATTAAAAAGGTCATAGATGTTGAGAAATAACTTTTCATGGGCCTCTCTGGGCTGTAATATTCCTGGTGTTGAATCCCAACCATTTTTGTTCATACTATGGATGCTTTTCATCACCTTGTATCACAATGAAAAAGGTTCCAAATAAAGAAACTACAACCGTTTGACCAATAAGGAAAATTTTTTCGGACTAGGTTCATAGTGCAATTCCATTAGCCTTATTAGATATATATGTAGAAAATATAATAATTAAAAGAATAAATTAGGATTAAAAATGGTTATTTACAACTGTTATGTGCTGTAAATGGAGGGAATCACTAACAAATTTGTTGGAATGAATTTGTCCTTAAAAATAGAATTTTGTTAGGTTTTCTCTATAATTTGTTAGGTTATTAGGGTAGTAGACTTGTATATATATGTGTAAATCATTCATCAAGAAGAAGAAGAATATTTTTCTCTCAATTTTCTTCATGGTATCAGAGCAATACTTGATCCAAGAAGAAATCAAACCCTGCTGAGCCGTAATAAAAAATGGCCTCGGGTGAGCTTCCATCCTCTCCACCAGAAGTTTTCTCTGATTCTTATCATCACACAGCAACAACCAGAGCTGTGAGTGAACTATCATCATCCTGTATCACAGGACATAAACTCGATGGCAGCAACTTCCTTCAATGGTCGTCGTCTGTCTGTCTCTTCATCCGCAGAAGGGGGTGTTATGGGCACCTCACTGGCGAGCTCATGCCTCCTCCAGCGTTCGATGCAAATGCACAAACTTGGGAAATCGAAGACAGTATGGTCATGTCCTGGCTCATTACCTCAATGACTCTTGAAATCGGAGAGAATTTCCTTCTCTACGAAACTGCTCACGAAATCTGGAAGGCAGCACAGGAACTCTACTCCAGCAAGCAAAATACCTCTGCAATATTCGAAATCGAATCAACTCTTCCTGACCTTCGACAAGGAGAACTCAGTGTCACCCAGTATTACAGTATCCTTAGTCGAAGTTGGCAGCAGATAGACGCCTTCGAGGAGCGTCACTGGAACTGCTCCGAGGACACAAAAAACTTCAGTGTCTTTATGGAAGAAAAGCGAGTCTTCAAATTCCTGCTAGGGCTAAACAAAAATCTCGACGCGATTCGGGGACGTGTTCTGAGCACCAAACCTTTGTCGAGTCTTCGAGAAGTATTTTCTGAGGTTCGACGCGATGAGAGTCGTCGGAAGATCATGATGAGAGAGAATGACCAATCTCACCAGACTGAAAATTCTTTAGCTCTCACAACTCGAGCGATTGCCAGTCGAACGAAGAAGACAAGTCCCTGGTGCGACCACTGTCGGAAGCTAGGGCACACTCGGGAACGTTGCTGGAAGCTTCACGGCAAGCCAAGTGACTGGAAACCACCTTCGGGTGAGTGGAAAATGTCGAAAGCAGAGACCTCCAGCAAGCTTCGAGGAAATCACGTGATGGCTGAGGAAGTAATTTCTGATGAGATAGGAAAAGACCCATTTACCCCTGAACAGTTGGAAACCCTCCAACAAATCTTGTCCAAGAAATCTCACCCGGTCAGTGCCTCTGTGGCACACAAAGGTAATATTCATGGCTTATCTGCTCTTTTAGAAAAAGGACAGGTGTGGGTGGTAGACTCTGGAGCATCTGATCATATGAGTGACAATTTCTCAATGTTCCAAAATTACAGAAGATGTGAAGAAAATATTTCAATCAGAATTGCAGATAGTTCTCTCTCAAAAGTGGCAGGAGTGGGCTCTGTAAATTTTTCTCCAAATTTGACTCTCTGTTAAGTTCTCCATGTTCCGAATTTGGATTGTAATTTGTTGTCTGTCAGCATGCTATGTGAAGATTTGAAATGTGCTGCGAAATTTGTTTCTAATATGTGTAATTTTCAGGATTTGGACTCGGGGAGGACGGTAGGCAGTGCTAGGATAAGCTCCGAATTATATTTGCTTCAAGTCAACACTTCTAAAAGACAAGCTCACAATGCAGTATGTGAAAACTCTGTTCCTATTGTTAAAAATAATGATCATGATATTATGTTGTGACACTATAGATTAGGACATCCAAACTTCATGTACTTAAAAAAGATGTTTTCACTACTATTTAAAGGAAAAGATCCAGTTTCATTACAGTCTGAAGTTTGCCAATTTTCTAAACATACTCGAAGTTCATTCCATAGTCTACCATATAAACCATCTAAACCATTTGCATTAATTCACAGTGATGTTTGGGGCCCTTCAGGGTTTCCAACGTTTGCGGAACTAGGTGGTTTGTATCTTTTATTGATGACCATACAAGAATTATTTGGGTATTTCTCATGAAGGAAAAATCTGAAGTGGGATCCCTATTTAAAAAATTTCATATAATGATTCGAACCTAATTTTATGTTACCATCCAAGTATTGAAATCCGACAATACTTGTGAATATTTTGAAAATACTCTTAAAAAATACTAGACTGAACATGACATTATTTATCAAACCTCCTGTGTTCATACTCCACAGCAAAACGACATAGCCGAAAGAAAAAACAGACATATTCTTGAGGTTTTTAGATCTCTCATGTTCACCACACATGTACCAAAATATCTTTGGGGAGAGGCTGTCATTTCAGCTACCTATTTGATTAATCGGATGCCCTTCCGTATTATACAGTTTCAATTACCATACACTATTCTCTCAAAAATCTTTCCTGATTCTCACATCTTAAACACTTTGCCACTTAAAGTATTTGGTTGTTTAGCATATGTCCACATTCATAAACATCTTCGTGAAAAATTAGACTCAAGAGCAACAAAGTGTATTTTTGTTGGGTACTCAGCAAATAAAAACGGATACAAATGTCTAGTTCCGGAAACCCGCCGATTTTATAATACCATGGACGTCACCTTTTTTGAGAATCAACCGTTTGATCCCACCACTGATATTTAGGGCGAGACATTCACTCAGGAATATTAGTTGTGGGATGTGTGTTTACTACCTCTCTACCCACAAAATCCATCACCAGACAAACCTTCTGGAGATTGAACTCGAAACCTCACAAAAGAAATCAGAACCAAAACCAGTTATAGAAAGCACATTACCTACAACGAGTGAGTTACGTGTTTATACAAAAAGAAACAAAGGAAAAGCACCCGAATCATTCAAGCACTGCCATGAATCCACCACTGATCCACGTAACGTAATCTCTGTACTAACTCTTGATTCTGTTGATTCTGATATTCCTATTGCTTTGAGGAAGGGCACTCGACTATGCACCAAACATCCTATATAGGACTATGTTTCATTGGAAAAATTATCCTCGGAACATCATGCTTTTGTGTGCAGGATAGACAACAGTTCATCTGAACCCAGAACAATACATGAGGCCTTGGAAATTCCAGAATAGAAGTTAGTTGTCCTAGATGAGATCAGGGCACTTGAGAAGAATGAGACATGGGAACTAACTGATCTTCCTCCAGGAAAGCGTCAAGTGGGATGCAAATGGGTTTTTACAACCAAATATAATCCAGATGGGAGTGTGAATAGGCTTAAGGCCCGTCTGGTAGCCAAATGCTATACACAATCATATGGTGTAGATTATCAGGAGACGTTTGCACCAGTCGCTAAGCACAATACTATTCGGGTACTCCTCTCACTTGCATCTAATCTTGACTGGCCATTGTATCAATTAGATATAAAGAATGCATTGCTTAATGACGGTGTGGAAGAAGAAGTGCATATGAATATACCACCAGGGTTCGAATTAACTGACAACTCTCAGAAAGTATATAAATTGAAGAAATCACTATATGGCCTAAAACAATCTCCAAGAGCATGGTTTGACAGATTCACAAGAGCTGTATAACATAAAGGATATGAACAATGTCAATTCGACCATATATTGTTCGTCAAACATTGCATATTAGGTAAAAAGGTTATTTTGATTGTATATGTTGATGATATCATTCTTACAGGAGATCACCTTAAGGAGATTTAGAAACTTAAAGAATTTCTGACCAAAGAATTTGAAATAAAAGATCTTGAAGTACTAAAGTACTTTCTCGGTATGGAAGTGGATAGATCAAAAAGGGAGATTTCAGTTTCTCAACGAAAGTACATTTTGGATCTCTTAAAAGAGATTGGGATGCTAGGAAGTAAGCATGCTGACACCTCTATGGACTCAGTCATCAAACTTGGATCCAGAATCAGTGATAAAATGGTTGACAAAGGGAGATACCAAAGACTTGTTGAGAAACTTATTTACTTAGCTCACATAAGATCAGACATCGGTTTTGCAGTAAGTACAATAAGTCAGTTCATGCATCAGCCAACTGAAAATCACATGAGTGCTGTGTATCGGATTGTAAGGTATCTCAAGAAAACTCCAGGATAAGGTTTATTCTTTCAAAAAATAGACAGAAAGGGTGTTGAAATTTACACGGATGCAGATTGGGCAGGTTCTACAAACGACAAGAGATCTACATCAGGATATTGTACCTATGTTTGGGGTAACCTGCTTACCTGGAGAAGCAAGAAATAGTTTGTTGTGTCTTGCAGCAGTGCAGAATCTGAATTTAGAGCACTCGCTCATGGTATTTGTGAAGGTGTATGGTTGAAGAGAATACTTGAAGAATTAAAAGTGCTCAACAATATGTTTATGAAAGTATGGTGCGACAATCAATCAACAATTAATATGACCAAAAATTCAGTAGATCACGATAGAACAAAACATATGGAGATTGATCGTCATTTCATTAGAGAAAAATTGGAAAATGGGACCATAACTTTGATTTATATTTCAACCAATCAATAGATCGCAGATATTCTAAATAAAGCTCTTTCCAAGAGAACCTTTGATGGCATAATATCCAATCTAGATGTACTCAACATATACGTAAACTAGATTGAGGGGGAGTGTAGAAAATATAATAATTAAAAGAATAAATTAGGATTAAAAATGGTTATTTACAACTGTTATGTGCTGTAAATGGAGGGAATCACCAACAAATTTGTTGGAATAAATTTGTCATTAGAAACAGAATTTTGTTAGGTTTTCTTCAAAATTTGTTAGGTTGTTAGGGTAGTAGACTTGTATATATACGTGTAAATCATTCATCAAGAAGAAGAAGAATATTTTTCTCTCAGTTTTCTTCAATATAGCAAGTACCCCATCTCACCAAATGATCCCTTAAAACCTCCCTTGTCCCATACCACTAAAAAGACCTCATAATCCTCTCAATGTTCTTAGCCACTCCCTTGGGAATCCTAAACATGGAAAGATAATAAAGAGGGATGCTACACAAACATGCCTAAATAAGTAGCAAGCTTACCAACTAAAGAAAATAACCCTCCATTTCAGCAATCAAGCTACCTAGAAATCTTACTAAGCGCATCATCCTAAAGTGACTCAACCCTTGGATTCCCCCCAAATAGGAAGACCTTGGTAAACGATGGGCTACAAAAAACTTATTACCCTCAATCCTCTCCAACAAGACCCCTAGTGACTTCATATAATATCAAAAAACTACTTTCACTTAGGTTGATGCATAACCTAGACTCTGTCTCTATCTATCCAGGAGATGGAAGAGCAGAGGCCTTTGGTGTCCCCTCCAGTCAAGAATTGGAGCCTCACAATCACTGGCCAATATGCTTCCAGAGTCAACTTTTGGGGTGATGTGGAGTAATAGGGCTGAAGGGCAGCGGCAGCAGTGTGGTTCCAGTGATTCTTTCTTGTAAGTCTGAGAACTTTTGGTAAAGCATGATGTTTCTGCAGGTCATTCTAGCTTTCTAGATCGATGTTGGGGGAGATATTTACATGCAAAAGGAAGACTTAGGAAGAACAAAGAAGTTTGGATCCGATAAAGTATGTACGACAGATGGGAATAACAAGAGCTTCACAAGTTCCTTCCCACCAAATGACCTCCCACACCGTGACTTGAAGAATCAATAACCTTTTAGATGATTTTGACACTTAAAATTTTCACTAAGGCAAGGGCATTATTTACCCACTTCTCTTTATGTGAACGAAAAAGAATTATATTATTTATAAATTGAAGGTGCAAGGTCTCACTATCGTCCCAACATGAAGGTCTTTTCTTTTGCAGAAGTATGAGTTAACGTATGATTAAGACCATTCACCACAAGCATCTCTAAGCAAATTAATCATTGGAAGCATGCTCTTCTTTTCCTTGATGGTAGGGTAATTCTTATCCAGGCCTATCTATTACTATTCCCCTATATTATCTCTGTGTTCAAAATTCCTAGATTCGTGACTAAGAGAATTAAGAGAGTGATGAGAATTTTCTTTTGTCGTCGAGGTCGATTGAGCCTTATTAGGGATCAATTAGTTAGATTGATGAGGGGCTTGGCATTGAGAACCTCTACAATAAAACCTTGTCCCTTTTGGTTAAATGGTTATAGTGATTCATTTTGAAATCTAATTCTTTGTGGCACTGGTTGATCTAAAGAAACATTGTTTTATATTAGAATTTTTGGCACTCCAAAGTCAATGTTTCTTGTTCTTAGAAGAGCCCTTAGAAAATTAAATCTAGTATATACATTTATTTTTATCCTTGCTCAGCTCGAGGGTGAGTGATGGTTCTTGAATTTGCTTTTTGGAGGGCCCTTGGATTGATAATATCCCATTTGTTTATGATCCCCTTGTCCTTTTTAATGCGCATCAACTCATAATTCTCGTATTTTCTCTTTCATGGATCACTTTATTGACTCTCATTCTTGAAATATATTTCTTGTTAGAAAACTTAATGATTGGAGGACAATGATATGATTTCACTAATTCAACATGTTGAACACTAGTTGCAAATTCGTGGCCTAATCGAGTTCTTGTACTAGATGCCTGTGTTATGTGTCGCAGGAAAGAGCAAACATCTTGTCATTTATTTCTCTGGTGAGATGTGGCTAGGATTTATGGATGAGATTGTTTGATATGTTTAGGTTGATTTGGGTTGTTCCTCATTTGGAGTGATTGATGAGCTTGAATATTTGTGGAGAGGAGGTGAGAAACGTAGTTGACCTCTTTGTCAAGGTGTATTGTTTGCAAGTTTATGAAGATTATGGTTACAATGAAATCCTAGGATATTTGAACTTCGTATCTCTTCTATCAAGCTTATTTGGAGAGGACGACTTTCCTATGGGCGAAGGCCCTCGGGAAATTTATGATATTTCTATTTTCATGTTATATAGGAACTAGGAAGGAGTGATAATATATTGATGCTTCGTGGGTTCAGTTGTAAGTAGATCACATTTAGAGTTTTTGTTTTAGAAAGCTCTAGAGTTTTTGTTGTCCTTAATAGTTTTTTCTCTTCTATAGAAGAAAATTCTGTACCAGGCAAATTAGCTTGTAGAGATGTAAAAATCTCAAAAGAATTGGTCCTTTTTCCCCATGAAGCAAAAAAAAAAAAAAAACTTCGAGGATTTTAGTGTCTGAAGGGATAGAGTTATAAAGTGTCTGTTTGTGAGGGTAGTTTTTTGCACTTCAATTATCATCAGTAGTCTTTTGTCAAGGTGTTCTAACGCAAGCATTTTTTGGATAAAAAA
>NW_019014638.1:859296-871254 GCF_000150535.2 Carica papaya
TTTAGATAGATGTGTTCAAGTTGTTTGGTTATGTCTGGATGCTGCCTCCTACTGTGGAGAGTTTCTTATGTACTCATATGAATGGAGATGGGCTGAGGAAGTTTGCCAAGCCTCTATGGCGGGGTGTTCTCTTTGCAGGTCTATGGTATATTTGGCTTGATTGCAACTCTAGTATCTTTAATAACAGACTTACTTATTACTCCGAGTTCTGGGAGAGGGTAACTTTTTTGGTGTCCTTGTTGACTAAAGGACACAATGGCTATCAAGACCTTTGTATTTCCGATGTTCAATGCAATTGGGCTATCATTATTTGCGATAGTTAGACTTCATTTATTGGCTGTTCTTTTTTCATTGTTTTTGTCTTTTTTTCAGTGGGGAAGATGTCTCAATTCTCCTTTCATATAATCATTCTCTCAATGAATTCTTCTTTTATCGAAAAAAAGTAACTGGAGTAATTGGCCGAGCTTCTTATGTAGGCACAAATGATAGAAGAAATTGGAAATCCCAGCCTTTGCCTTAGTTTCTCTCTACCTTCCACACAGATGAAGTACCAAACAAAATCAGAAGTCAAGGAACCTGATTATATGTGAAATTCAGGATTTCCCTACTAAAATGTCCACCATTTCATTGTGTTCTTATCCCGAATTACCACAAATCAAACCAATTGTAGTGTTGAATGCCCCTGGCACACCCAAAAGCTGGGTACTGAAGTTCACCATGATGTTGTTTTTCTTTAGAATTATTTTTTGAGGTACTGGCTAACAATACCCGTCTGTTATATGTGATTAAATTTTTTGCTTGATTATACCGTTCAAACTATGAAACCAAAGATGTAATTTTTTAATTTCTATGAATTGTTCATTGCATCTAGAACTGTTGATATCGTACCAATGTTAGTAAAGAATTGGATACCACTATCACTTTTGAAATAATTAATTGAATGTTATTTTAAACAAACAGATAGAAGTTCATTGGGAAATTGCCTAAGTTGCAAGCAAATATGTGGAGATTAGGTGTTTGTATGGATTAGGTTTAATCCTGTTTATTTGGAAAAGAAAATATATATCATTAAGTATTAGCAATTTTATTTATTAGTCAGGGTTATTTTGCCAATAAAATATAAATTGGTGTAAAATTTTGTGGTATATAAATATGTAGCTAATTCAATCTCTTATGGGATGTACCTTACTTGTTACCCTAGTTTCGTCTATGGTTTTTAACTAAGGCCAACCTTATTTCGCAGCATTCTTGATGGACAGCCTAAGCAGATGGGTATTGTGGAAATGCTTCAGGTGAGTACTTGCATATGTTATCGTATTTCTTTGATTATTTGTATAAATTATTTTCAGAGCTTAAATGCAGTTGACTTTGTTTTCAGCATTTTGCATATTTCTATGTGAATTGTAGAGTGTGTTTCTATGTGCATGGTACACGTGAGTGATAATGAATAATACAAAAGCCCATTGTGCTTATGAAACCTTTATCCCTCATTCTTTCTCCACTAAAAGAAAACGTACTTCCTCTTCCTTCTAAAGGAAAAACCTAGTTCCTATTGCAATCACATAAGAATAGTCAAACCAGAATTGTTAAGTTGAGATCCAGTCAGATCAGACCTAGTCTGTCAATGTCTATAATTTTGTACGACTCTATACAACTTGTGAACTTTGCTCAAATTTGTTTGCTTATGTTTTTTTTCAATCTACTCTCTTTTTTAAGTGTTAACAGTCCAATACTAATGGATATATTTTTATGAAAGATAAAGAAATGTTAGAAAAAGGAGAAAGAGGTACAGAAACAGTGGAGAAGAAATCTTTCTAAAAGCAAAATATAAAATACATAAAATCAAAGCAACACCGATTTTCAGTCCCCTTGCAGGATATCCAAAGTGATATCTCCAAAGAAATTGTATGCCTTCGCTCACAAAGAAACAAAAAAACCAATATGTCCTAGAGGTTAAAGCCATCCTTGAGAAGTCTATCGTTTTGCTTTCACCACAACACCCATAAGTTAGGAAAGAAAGCCCTTCTCAAAAGCATCCTTGCTTCTTTATTAAGCTGTTCTCCCTTAAAGAAAAAAGGAGCATTGAACAGAAGGGGAACAACCCACAAAACATCAACAATCCTAGGCCAAAGCCACCAGACCACGTCAAAGTGCAGGCAGAGATGACAATGGGATGCAGCTTCCTTGGAACACATGACAAGCATATCTAAGAATGGTAAAAAACTCATGATTGGTGAAATTGGACCGACCACCCATGACCCATCCTGGTTTTAGAAAAAGGGTTGAATCAAGTTAATTTTTTTATCATTGGTTATGTCAAGTTTAATTTTAAGTAAAAATATAAAATATGTTTTATACTAAATACTAAAGGATGACGACTTGTTTACCTGAGTTAAGAGATGTCGAAAGAAAGAAAGACAAATTACAGAGGAAGGAATATTTGAAAATGACGTAGAAGAATTTAAGAAGTGTTTTCCTCAGACTTCGCATTGTGTTTGGCTCGAGAAGAAACTAATGCATGGATAAGAAGGACATGCATGATGATGTGATGGAGGTTTTATTTCGACTATAGAGGAGGAGAAAGGGGCAAAGCTTGGGAACGTACTTAGTGTGGATTCAAGGTTTCATTCCAATTGAATCAAATTTCATAAAAACAAATTGGGGAAGATCGGGTTGGATTGGATCAAGTTTAACTAGAAATGTAGTGTGGCTGAGAACTGGACTCTCTGTGGCATAGGGTGATCAGGAGGATCCATGGGAGCGAGAGGGATGTGTAAGATGTTTTGCTCGAAAGTATGTCTCCCACCGCATTTCTTGGAAAGTCATCTCACAAGCTTATCCTCTTTTCCTTCCCCATAGACACATTCATGTTGAAGATGGATCCATTTTGAGATTCTGGGAAGATTAGTGGTTGGGTAAGTAACCACTAGTCATCCAATTTCCCAAATTATGCAACATTTTCCTCCAAACATCAAGTTCCAGTTGCTCAATTTTTGATCCACATCGAGGTAAGGATATTATGGAAATCTATACAACGAGAGTCATTGGTTCAGATCCAATAATAGGTAGAACTTATTAAATACTATTGATTATGGTGTCTAATAAGTTTTTCTAGCCTTTTTTTTTATTTTATTGATTTCTTATCTATTCTATTCTTTTTAATAATTTTTTTGATATGTTATAATGTCTTTCATTTATATAAGAGTTCTTTTGATTATTTGACACCTAGTTACGAAATAGCATTGATAGCAACTCTTGTTCGAGTTCGTCTGAGAGCTACATTTGCCTCAATTGTTTGTCTCTTGCCTAAACTTTCCTCTGGTTAGCTTCCGCTATTTCAAAAGTTTGCTGAGCTTCTTGTGAATCGATGTCACTGTTCTTCTCGACATCATTACTAAAATAGTGATTCCATTATTGCATATTCTAGGAAACCATCCATTAGAGCCCTCGCTAACTATTGGTCAATAAGACATATTTTCAAAATAACTATATCTACAACAGTAACAATAGGTGCTTGATTTGGTAATACACCAATTCTTCTCTTGCTCTTAATAAATTGTTCTTTTATTAAGAAAAAAGAAACATGGTCAAACTGATAATAATATCATCCTGATTCAGGATGGGTTTGGGTTTATTGGTTTTATAGCTAAGTGGGGTTTGAGTTTTACGAAACTTGTCTTGACCTCTTGCTATCCCTATGCCCATCAGGGGAAAGAGCACAATTAGGTATGTGAACTTGTAGCAAATCATTATTGTTGAGCCTATTCAAAAGAACAATCTAGACAAAAACCTGAATCTTTAAAGTAGGTTTAGCCTTCCAAAAAGCACCAGTGATAGTATTATTATGACAATTAAGGTCATGGTTAGCAATGATATCCTACGGGCTACATATTCACGTCAAATCACCGCTTGAAAGATTGATGACCGTAACTATCTACAATGGTTTACGCATTTAAATTTGTTTGTTGGGTTTTAGTAGCATAATGTAATGTGAAAATTGCTTTTGGTCACATTAATGAAACAAATGTTAAGACATAAATTCAATAAGATGCACAAATATTATTTAAGTTTCTCATAACAAAAATAAATGAATTTCTAAATAAGAGATAAATTTTAACCATATAATAAAAATTAATTCCTAAATAAGACATAAACTTTCCTAACTAATAGATAGGATTCCTAAATAGGATAAACCTAAACAATATAAGCTCCTTATTTGCCTTTTCTGCAATAAGAACAGTCCACAAGAGAGTTTATAATATCACTCTCTTCCTGAAGAAAGAGCTTTCCCTCAAGCTCAAAGTCTGGATAAGATGTAAGGAAATGTTCACGGGTTTCCCAAGTAACATCAGCTATATCCGTTCCGTTCTAATGCACTAGAAGTTCTCAGATGCCTCTATTAAGTCGGGTATGAAAAATTGATGCTGGAGTGGGGATAACGTGACCATCTTTCACTGGGGGTTGCGAGGAAATTGAGGTTGGAGGTCTCCCTTTAAAATGTTTGAGAAGGGAAACATGGAAGACGTTATGAAGTTTGGACTCAACTGGTAGTTGAAGCTTGTATGCAACGATGTCCACATGCTATAAAATGGAAAATGGGCCGTAAAACTTTGGAAATAGCTTATGGTGGGATGCCGATGAGACAGAGTGCTAGCAATATGGTTACAGACGAAGCCATACAAGATCCCCTACCTCATAGGTTACATCTCGATGCCCCTTGTCATAGGTTCATACGAGTCTGTGCTTGCTGCAGTTTACCTCGGATCTCGGTCAAGGCTTGATCGTGGATAAGTAAGGCTTCATCTACTGCATCGACCTGAGAGGACCCAGGTATGTATGAAAGGAGACGTGGCGGTTTGCGTCCATACAACATTTTGAAGGGCTTGCCCTGGAGTGCAGTACGAAATAATGTGTTATAATGGTATTTAACCCATGGAAGCCACTAAATCCAGCTCTTAGGCTTGTCCCCCACGAAGCAATGAAGATACATTTCAATTGTACGATTCACCACTTCGGTTTGACCGTCCGTCTGTGGGTGATTAGTCAAAGAAAAAGTAAGTTTTGTACCACTTAAACGGAAGAGTTTTCTCCAAAAATTGTTGGTGAATACAACATATCGATCACATGTAATAGTCTCTGGAATGCCATGAAGACGAACAATTTGTTCGTAGAAAATTTGGGTAACTCTTGTTGCAGTGTATGAGTGAACCAGTGGAGTAAAATATGCATACTTTGATAATCTGTCCACAACAACAAAAAAATCGATTTTTTCCACACTTTTAGTAATCCATTGATAAATTCCATTGCAGTATTTGCCCAAATTTGAGTGGGAAGGGCAAGGGCTGAAGTAATCCGACTGTACTCAGATTTTCAGATTTGTGGTGTTAACAAATCAGGGAAGAAGACACATAGTCGGCAATGGTGGATTTCATCCCTTCCCAATAGAAATCGACTTTGATGTGATGTAGTCACTTTATCATGAAACTAGATAAAATGGAAGCAATTAATGAAGAGGTGGGTAACAGATAGATACGTTTTTGTAGAAGATCACCTCTTTCTGAATAACTCAAGTAGATTCATTTTCTCCTTGCCCAATTTGTGAGTCTAGCTTTTGCAAAGAAAAATCAGCAGTGACTTTCTTGCGGATGACATCTAGAATAAAAGCCTGAGGGTAGTTGATTGCATTAGATGTTTTCTTGTTGTCGAATTTGGACAGAGCGTCTGCAGCACGGTTTAAATAGCCAGCCCAGTATTCGACAGTGAAATCAAATTCCAAAAGTTTGTTAATTCAGTGTTGTTAAGGAGAAGTAGTGATTCGTTATTCTAATAAAAATTTTAAACTGTAATGATCAGTGCGGATAAAGAAGACTCTTTCCCACAAATACAAATGCCAGTGTTGTACTGTCTTGGCCAACCCGATCAGTTCTCATTCATAATCTGCCAGTTTGTGATACTGTTCTACCAATTGGAAAACTAAAAAAAGAAATTGGGTGGTTGTTTTGTTGTAGAACAATACCTATACTGCCTCATGATGCATCGTATTTTACCATGAACAACTACTCAAAGTCAAGAAGTTGTAGGATCAGAGCAGCAGTTAATGGTTGCTTTAATTTATTAAAAGAAAGTTCAACTGCTTCTTCTTAACAATAAGAATTTTGTAGCAACATATTAATCAATGGTACCGCCAACTATCCAAACTCTTTAATGAACTTGCAATAATAACCGGTCAGACCTAAGAATCCTCGTAAAGTAGTCACTAAGTGGGGTTTTTGCCATTCAGTTATAGTTTGAATTTTTATAGGGTCTACTGTCACATCTGTATCAGAAATAATATGTCCAAGATATGCAAATTGGGTATCCCCAAAGGCACATTTAGACTTCTTCAAGTATAGATGGTGAGCTTGCAGTAGTTCAAAAGCGAAATGCAAATGTAGCAAGTGATTTTCCTAAAACTTGCTGTAAATTAAGATATCATCAAAGAGAACCAGTATAAATTTGTGTGAGGACGAAATACTTCATTTATAAGAGTTTGAAATTTAGAAGGTGCATTGTACAAGCCAAAGGACATAATCAGAAACTCAAAATGCCCGTGATGTGTCCGAAAAACTGTCATTTCAATTGCCGAGTCTTGTATTCTTACTTGATAATATCAGATTCCAAATCTAGTTTACTGAAGTGCTTGGACCCATGCAACTCATCGAGTAACTCATCTACCATTAGAATAGGGAACTTGTCCTTCACTGTTTTAGCATTGAGCTCGCGGTAGTCCACATAAAACTACTAAGTCTCTGTCATGCTTCTTAACCAAGAAAATCGGTGAGGAGAATGGGGGTTTGCTGGATCTGATGATTCCATGTTGAAGCATCTCACCACACTGTCTTTCAGTTTTATCTTTTTGAAGATGTGGTTATCGATAAGGTTTAACTACTACTGGTCCTGTTTCGAGTTATAAACAGATTCGGTGGTCACAGTTTCTGAGAAGTGGAAGGCCAGATGATTCCTGAAAAAGGTCATTAACCTCGGTTAAGAGTTGCTTTAATTCCTTCCCATGAGGATGGGATCCAATAATATGGTTAAATTGTCAACCATGATGGGGCTGCAGTCCTTGCAACATGATACTAAAGTCTCAAAGGATGGGTCTTAGAGTTTGTAACTATATAATTCCTAATACCATATCAAATCTAGATAAAAGAATGATAAAACAATCAACAGTAAACTCATAATTATCCATTGAAAAGGTTACTGCATTGCAAATTCCAATGCTATGGGCAGTTTCTCTATCGGTCACTAAGACACTGGCTTCTCTGCTTCGTTGAACTTTGATTTTGAGACTTTTTGCAGTTGTTAAATTGATAAAATTGGGTGTACTCGCCGAATCTACCAAAGCCCATAAATGATAAGTGTGCAAGACAACCTTCACTTGCATACTGTGTGCCTTTTTTGACCTATGATTGCGTGTAGAGAGATTTCTTGTTCTCCTTCAACACTAAGTGCCGACTTTATTTTATTTGAATCTACCAACTCAAATTAAGAAAACTTTTTATATTGATGACCTGTGGAGTGTGCCTCATCGCAATTATAGCACATGCCTTTTACTCTTTGCTCTGCCATCTCTACTCTTGATAATTTTTTGATAAATGGAGTGTTTCAGGATATGACTTTTGTTGCTCCTCCACTAACAGTAGTGGTTGTTCTTTTAGGTGATGAGGTTGCTGCGGAAAGTGTCTTGGAGGAGGTGCTAGGCCTATTGGTTGACCATGATCACTTTTTCGGTTTTAGTTCTTTCAAAATGTGTTGCTTGGATTCAAATGCTTTTGCTAGATTCATGGCATGAACCAAATTAGGTGGAGTGTGGAACTCTATATCCAATCGAATTGAACCTGGCAATCCTACGGTGAACAAACTTACATACTAATTAACCTGTATGAACTTGTTTTCTCTTGGTAGTTTTTCTTGGAACTGTCTTTGATAATTCCCTATTGACCCTATATGTTTCAAGTTTACCGATTCTCCCAATGGGTTATTAGCTGTTGGCGGCCCGAACCTCAAAGAACAATAGTTTTTGAATCCAGTCTAGTTAATCGTAGGTAGTTTAGATTCTAACTGGTGGTACCACAGCTGCGCATCTCCAAGCATATGGTAGGCGGCCAATCCAACCTTATCCCTTCCCGTATGTATTGATGGGTAAAAAATTTCTAGCTCTGGTGTAATCAGATTACGGGATCTTCAGAACCATCGAATGTTGGAAAATCTAAGTTGTTGTAGCATGGAACAACCCAATTACCTGGTGGATTATTTGCATTATGTGTTTGACTACCGGCTTGAAGCACTTGAGGTGGCTGTTCTTGTAGGTGGTTGCTGTTTGCAGTCCCTTTTGACTCTGTTTGTCTGCCATGATTTAAACTGATAGTATTTCTTTGAATTGCGAGGATAACTCTTGCAATTGACTTCCCGATCGTCTTTCAATCTCTATGCTCTGTGCCTCATTTGCAGCCAAGGCTTCTTGGAGCTTCAATCACAGATCTTCTTTTGTTGTAGAGTAGCCCATAGTGTTAAGCTCTGATACTAATTTCTTATGTTCTTGAAATCAGAATCTTGTCACCAGGCGGCTCACCAAATAATATGATTCTTGATCTTGCTTCTTTCTTTTGTTACAATTTCTTGAGCGATCTATTGTGAATTATTTTGAAACTCATTAAAGGGAGCATAGCACATTGGACCTCATTAGAGAGAGCTCTAATCTTTATATTGTAATTATAATTTTGGTTACCTTTTATTAATTATAGAGCCCTTTAAATAGGATTAGATGTATTACATTATAGGAAACTTTTATTATTTAGGTTTCTTAAAGCAAAAATAAAAGAGATTCCTAATTAGGAGACAAGTTTCCAAAATAAAAATTAAATTCCTAAATAAAAGATAAATTTTCTTAACTAAGAGATGTGTTTTTAGAATAGGATAAATCTTAACCATATAATAAAAATTAATTCCTAAATAAGAGATAAGCTTTCCTAGCTAATAAATAGATTTCTAAAATAGGATAAAACTAAACCATATAAATTCCTTATTTGCCTTTCTGCATTAAGAACGACCCACAAAAGAGTCTATAACAGTCTCACATGGTGATACATGCACTATTTGATGCTATGGAATCTCTTTGGCGGTCTTCCTATATTTGTTGCCATCTTATGAACCTCTTTGGGTTGTTTTTAGCAGGTTGGACTTTTTTCTCCTTGTCTTTTTGTGTCTTTATTCTAGATTTTTCAGTTTGGTTATTTTTTTGATGTTGTCAAGAGTTTTTTTTGTGATAGTAGTTTCCTTAGTGTTGTTATTGGAGGATCCTAGTGGTGTAATGTACTTTTCGATACACGAGGGTTATGCTTTCGCAAGCAATAAGTTTTGTTCTTTGAGTTTATGTGTCGGTAGGAAAGGATGACTTCAAATAGTAGTTTTGTCCTATCTATGCTACGTTTGAGTCTTCTTCAAATTACTACTCACAGTTAGAATGGCTATCACCTACTTTCGTGTACCGTTAGGGTTATCCTGAGGAGTATGAGCTTTGAGATGAGGTAGTTAATAAAGTGGCCAAGTCGTCAGAGTGCTGGAAAGACAGGTCGTTCTCTTTAGGGAGAATGGTAATCCATATTCAATCCTATCTCTCTAGTAATTTCTACTTGATTTTTGTCTCTGTTTAGGATTTGGTTTGATAAACATATGCACCACTTTATTGGTAGGAGCGGAGGTTGAAAATTGAGATGAGCTACTGAGATGGAAGACATGTCGTCAATCCAAAGGTTCATGGAGTTTGGGTATTGGGAATCTTAGGCTAAATGGCTTTAGTGTTTTTCTCGGTAACCGAATTCTATGTCGCAGAGTGATCAACAGCCTTCATGGAGGTTGCAGGGACAGATGAGATGCCTTGATTGGTTGGTCCATTTATCACAGAAGTCCTTTGTGTGCAATCTCCTGAATTCACTCGTTGTTTGTACCTTCAACATGCATAAAAGTAAGAAATCATTGTAGAGTGCATTCGTGGGAAGATATTTGGATTGAGAGGAATCTTTGGCCAAGCAATTCCCATGGTTGTATAATGCTCCTATCTCTAGCTTTACATCTAAAGCCTGAAATTTTTTCACTTCCATGTTAATCTATCAGGAAGGCAAACTCTTAACATGCTTAATCTCCTAACTCTTTTGGAACCAACTCACATCACATCATGTCACATCTGTAAAAGTTCTTAAATAAAAATAAAGTCATAAATTAAATACGAAAGCGAAATAATAGAGTTAGAGTTTACATTTTTTACATAATAATTTAAAATGCCCAATAAGGATGTGAGAATGTCCATTTTAAAAGAATAAACGAAAAACAAATAAATAAGCATAATAGGATGACCTTTATTAGCTTTTGAAGGTAGTTCGGCTAATGAACTATTCATAACCCTCTTGTTGATCGGGATCTAGATCTTGATTCTTTGATCTGAAATAGTTAATGAAAAGTTGAGTTATACTACCTCAGTAAGAATATCACACTAATTATAGATATGGAAAACTGAATGTTGATAAAAATTAGAAAAAATAATTAATAGAGTTCTTAATTTAATATAAATTCATTTACTATAAACAAAGTCATTTATTCCATATTCGTGTAATAAGTCTTTATAAAAATAATCTGACAACTCATATTTATACACTTTTTATTATCATATATAAGATAATAAGAAACGATCATTTTATATTTTTATCCATTTACCGGTACCTCTGAGGGTTCATAGAGATGTCCTCCTACTCGTGAATCCAATATCCAATTAAACAATTAACTGACCATCCCCATAACCCGTACGGTAATGGACGCCAAACATTCTATCACCTTGATACCCCGTCCGGTATGAAGGTGAATTATATATCCTAATCCTTACTGGTAAGGAACTTCCCAGCCCCTTCCGACTGAGATAATGTTCACAGTAGGGTTCTCTATGTACCGGATCCGTCCGCCCTTTCCCGAGTACCTAGTAAGTCTTTCCCATACAGATTTTCATTAGTATAACAATCAACCACACAATAAGCATACCTTATTTTATACTCACAGTTTATTTAAACAATAATATAGTTTAATACAGCCAAATAACCAATAATCGGAATATCGACATACAATGCAGGGGAATCAAATAACTAAATAACCAAAAAGACCCTAAAGACCATCAATTCAGTTACGCATAGTATAATAGTAAACAAATATAGGCAATATAGGAAAATAAATAGGTAATCGAAACGACCGTAAATTAACCAGTTCCGGCTCCACTAGTGAGTTGTAATTATTTTTAACGTTATCTTATTTTTCCTAAAAACACGCAATTATCGATTATTAAGTCTCAATTTACTGTAACAGAGAAAATGATGAGGGATCCTTACCTGAATCGGTGTTTCAAGATGTCGTGTTGCCTATTACGCTTACTAACGAGTACCAAGTTTTATTGAATTATCCCTGTGTAATCCAAAATACTTGTCACATATATGAAAATACCTTATAAATCCAAAATAGGTGTCCAAAACTCATTTCGGCCAATTTTGGGGTTCTGGCACGGCGCTGCCGCCGTGCTCTGGCACCAGATCTGTTGTCCATGGCGGTAGTCCGCCTCGGCCTAGCCGGTTTTGGTCGTATCCCAGCAGAAAAACACGTTAGGGGACTCCGTTGGCCGGAAAACCACAGAAAACCAAACTCATCGGCGGGGGTGACTTCTGGGTGTGGCGGTTCCGCTAGTTCTCCTTCACGACTGAGGTTTTTTCTTCGGCTAACCTGTACAGAAAATAATGGTAAACACAATAATCGAAAAATTAAGTGAAATGGGAATCGGAAAGGGGTTCATCGGAGGGATTTTGGGGCTTTGGTCACGGCGGCTCCGTTGATATTCGTTAGTCGTTTCCGTCTTACTTGCTGTTCTTTTTGCTCAAATTTGGC
>NW_019014638.1:871510-882140 GCF_000150535.2 Carica papaya
GCGTTAAATGGGACAAATCCGGGCAGTCAATGCGTGCGGGATCGATCTGTGCCGTTCGATTGCGAGGCATACGGATCGCTTGCGTGGCGCCGACGTTAGTATGCGTTGTCACGCGGCATGCTTCGCGTGTCGGCATTGTCGACTGAGTGGTTTCTACGTGACAGAATTTTTTCTATTTGGACTCTAACTCCCAGTTTCTAATTTTTCTTTCAAAAGCACCCCCCTAAACCCATATTTTTACCCATTTTCTCAAAATTATTTTTGTTTTCATCCATAATCTATTTTTTTTCGATAAATTTTTTAAAAAATTAAAATAAAATAACTTTTTATATATTTTGGGACGTTAAAATTGATCCCAGCCCCGGGTATTACAACATCATAATCTATCTAAAAGTAAATCTTGACATGCTTAATCTCTCAACTATTTTGGTACCAGCTCATGTCACATCACATCAAGATACTAGAACTTGGACCTTGGAACCATGGGGATGTTATACTTGTAAGTCTTTCCTTGATCGCCTTTTTAGACATCCAACTACTAACCTTCCCTAATGCCTTAAGGATTTTTGGAGAGCATCAAGTGTAAGGGTGTTTGCACGGACGATCATTCATGAAAGACTTAACACAAATGCGATGTTATAAATCTATCGGCCTAACCGAGTTTCGTATCCAAATATAGGCTTAATGTGTTAAAAAGTAGGGGAGGCACATATCCATTTATTTATCCATTGTGAAGCAACATGGAAACTGTAGGCCAAATTACTTGAATTTTTTATCTATATTTGTTACCACTCCTGGGGAGATATTTGAGGATTGTTACTTGTCTTTTCAAGTGTTGAGATATTTGAGGATTTGAGGATTGTTATTTGTCTTTTATGGGCCAAAGCTCATGGGAAGTATTCTAATCTAGTGATCATGGGCTTCATCAGGATTGGGAGGTGATTATTTTCCTCCCCTAGATGGTTTATAGGTTCATTTTTTTACTTCAGAAGATGTCTTGTTCTCCATAATTCTTTGTAGAGGACCACTTATCCTCTGCATATGTATTCTTTTTCCTCTTATCTTAGTAATACTTCTCTTTCTATTAAAAAAGTTGTAGTATTTGCATGTGGTGCAGCAAACCAGTCAAGATGTACTTATTGGACTAGATAACTCTTGCCAACTCCTACCCAACTGGTGATACAAATTTGATTCCTGGCGGCAAGATGATGCACAAATTTTAAGTTTGCATTTAATTGAATTTAAGGTTGTTATTTGTTAACCATCATGATTAATTTTTTTGAACAAAGTTACCCATCTGATTCCTGTGATGAGGTATCAGAAATATGTCAAGATTTCATATGATAGGGATATGACCCATATCTATGTTGTCTACTGAATTGATTATGACTCTATAAGGCAAAGAAACGATTACTACATATTCTGTTTGGCAGCAATTGTTGTGTGTTTTATTTGGCAGCAATCCATAGGTCATTTTTCCCCAAAATATGACCTGTATGTATGAGTTGTAATACAACAGTATTACTGTTGTAATGGAAAAGGAAGATGAAAAAAGGGCATCTTATTTCCACTATTTTATGACTAACTTTTGGGTTTTAACTTGATAATTTCTTCTGATCATCTACATCTACCGTTTTCCTTTTTCTTTTTCTTTCTTAGGCATTCTTAGATTTCAGATGCTCTGTTGTTGAGAGACGTGCAAGGTTCAAGCTTTCACAAGCTGAAGATAGAAAGCATATTGTTGAGGTATGTCAATTCTTCGCTTTTGGGAGATGTCAAAATGAATTATGGGTTAGGACTTTCGTGCTTCATGTGACCTAGACTGAGCAATTCTCCTTTGAAGATCAATACTGACATAATGGATTCAAATACCGACATAGTGGTTTCATTAAGTACTTTCTATCGAGGCAACGGCCTTCGTTTTAAAAAAATGGGTTCTCTTCTTTTCAGGGAATTGTAGTGGGACTTGATAATTTGGATGAAGTGATTCAAATAATTAGAAAAGCTTCAAACAATGCAGCCGCATCTGATGGTCTGATGAAAGGTAAGCTACTTTTATCATCTTTCTCTTTTTGGAGAGTTGCATTTTCGTTTGTTTGCCTGTGCACGTTTGTATTTATACAAGCTGGAACTGTTTTCCTGGCTAAGTTTCGTTGTGACTTTTGGTTTTGAAGATAGTAGATGTTATAAAGAGGCACCAAAAAGTGATACCAATTGACAGAGTACAACATAATTTCATAGAGAAAATAAGAGAAAAGTTGAAGAGAAATGTGAAGATTACATAAAAAAGTAGACATAAGAAAATATTACGTAAAAAATAAGGTGGTGAAATATATAGCATAAGCATAAGTTCTTTAAAAAGAATAACACAACAATGAAGAGTAAAACTGATCAAGTCTCAATTTGACATTGTTTTCTATTGTCTAGATCAATTACCTTTATATAAGCTACAATTTACATAAATAAGCGAAATATCAATACAATAAAGTAAAATCATAAGTTTCTAAATCTTAATCAAATTGAAATCCTTCTAAAATTAATTGAATACATTTCATGAATAGCTTAAAATGATGTAAAAGTACTAAATAGACATTGTAGGCACAAGAATATTAGTATCCTTAAAAATGATCCATTTTGAGTCTTTAACTTTTCTTCATTCTGCAAATAATGCTTTACTTGGAGAATTCTTGTTTCATTACAAGGAAGCATTTTGCTTTATCTGGTACTGGTAGATATTATGTTCTGTCTACCACATATTTGTCATCTCCTCTTTCTTTGAATAAACTTGATCTTGTTAGCCAACATATATGTGCTTTTGTGAATGCAGAATTCAATCTTTCTGAGAAACAAGCTGAAGCTCTATTGGACATTAACTTACGAAGGTTAACCCATCTTGAGGTAAATCTATAATTATCATGCCATTATAATTCCTTTCTAAATTTGATGCGAAACCCGAGATCAACAATGTAATCCAAAACCTCGCATATAACATTAGCATGTAGAAACTTAAATTCCTAAATAAACCATCTTTATCTAGTCCACAATCAACCTATGATTGAGAACTAAAGTAATTAGGAGAAATTGAATTGATTAGAACGCCACAAGAAATATCTTGATAAGTTAAATTAAATGAAGAAAATAAATTGTTAAAAACGTCACAAGTTATCTCGATAAGTAGACATCAATGCGCCGCTTGATTCCTGTGAGTTGCCCCCTCCCCCCTAACTCGTATCAAATTCACTTAAGTGTATTACAAAGATTGTACTTTGTATATTTGATATAATTAAAGAGATTGATATCCTCTTTTTGCAGAGAAAGAAGTTTGTTGATGAGACTAAATCTTTGATGGAACAAATTGTGAAGCTGCAGGAACTATTATCAAGCAGAAAACATATATTACAGGTAAAGTAATTCAATGGAAGCTGTTTATAAGCTCCTTCGTTCTGTACCTTTGCTCTGATATGAGTCCGTTTTTCCAACTCAGTGGTTTGTAGCATGCTGCATTCTGAAATTACTCTAATTTATCACTCACTAAACTTCATTTTTATGTCATAACTGATGCATTGTATTGTCAAATTATGTAATTTGTGCTTGCTTGATACTTCTTCAGTATTCTGTAAAAATGCAAATATCAATTTTTAAAAAACAAAAGTATCAGCTGCTCTATTTTTAGGCATCAAGGGGTTAACATCCATTTATGAAGGGAACTTATTACAAGTGAAGATTCTTGAGAACATATTTTATATATTTGATTTTTAGCTAAGATGCACATTTTCTTTTGGGAGTTACCTTTGTCTATGGGAAGATTGGAGGCTCTTTTATATTTATTTATTTTTTCTTTCTCCTTGTTTTATTTGAAGTTTTTCTCCTTATCTTATGTTTGGATCATGGTAAATGGTAGAATTTTAATATATGGTATGTTACGGGCGTGAGAAAACCATGTTTGTTTCAATTTCCAATGGTAACAAATGGTATTTGACTGACAAATTTTGAGGTGAATTTTTAAACTACTAAAATGGTGGTATTTTGGTGGGTATTCTATTTGTTTCCTATTATACACCCATCTAATTTAATTAATTTCATAGATGTCCTGATAATTAAAAATTCATTAAATTAGTATGATAATATAAATAATTATTATTTATTTTATTAAATATAAAATTTTAATTTAATTATGTATAATAATTATTTATTTAAATACAAATATAATTATATTAATAAATAATTTATTTTTCTTACATACTTCTTTTATACTATTTACTATTACATATAATATGTAAGGGTAAATTAGTAATTTAGATAAAAATATAACCATACCATCCTATCATCAAAATAAAAATATGCCATTAACATATATTAATAGATAATCTAAACGTAAAAAAATTTTGCCATTACAATCTTATGTTATTACCATTCAATTACTGGTATTATTATACGTTAATTAACCATTACTGAAATTTATTCAAACAAAGCCTTAGATGGATACTTATCTTTTCGCTTTAAAATTTCAATTTCTCTCAATATTTTCTTCTCTTATTACTAATTTTTTTAAAAGAACATACTGAACATTGAGCCCATATAAAAATACACAAATAAGTCATGCTTTAACAAATCTTATAAAAAAACTGGCATCATCTTCTAGAAACATCGATAAATGTTGAAACATTGATGTCTTCTTGCAACATCAACTGCCAAGGACTTTGACAAGAAATCTTGTAATGACAAGAAATCTTGTAATTTCTTCATTTTAGTAGGTCATAAATGAAAATTATTTCTTCATTTTTAGTCCCTAGGAAAACATCAACCTTAAGATGGTTTTTGACACTACCAGTTTCAACCATTTTCTTCCCTTCCCTCTCATTGTTCATCTAATCTTAAACTCAATCATTGTACTGCACTGTAGAGTAAACTTTTTTCTCATAGTTCATCTTTTTGAATTCTGATAAGATTTTTCCATTCTTTGTTTATGTCACGACCTTTTTAGTTAATACAACAAGAAGCAATCGAGCTTAAGAACAAATTCGCCAGCCCGAGACGGTCAATGTTGGAGGATTCTGATAGTGGTCAACTTGAAGATATAGATGTTATTCCGAACGAGGAAATGCTACTGGTGCGTGTCATAACTGGTCTCCTAAGTGATTGCTTTATCCTCTTTTAATGAATATTTCAAGAGAAATTACTTTATATTGCAAAGAGCTCACACCTTTACATAATTTGTGCATGTAATTTTCAGGCATTTAGTGAAAAGGGTTATGTTAAACGAATGAAACCCAACACATTTAACCTTCAAAATCGTGGCACAATTGGTAAATCTGTTGGAAAGCTGAGAGTCAATGATGCAATGTCCGACTTCCTTGTTTGTCATGCACATGACCACGTACTTTACTTCAGGTAATTCCAGTTGTCGCATCTTATTATTCTTTGATTTTTATACTCAGTCATTTGATGGCATCTGAGTCTAGATTGGGTTGCTATCATGTACCAATAGTGGGTTTACATTGTTTCTTTTGTCAGTGTGTTTCTTTTTCTTTTGGAGGACAGCTTTTCCTCCTTTAGTTTGTATTTTTCTTTCCTTCTATCCAATGATGTTTCTTCTTTTATAAAAAACATTATTCTATCTCTATTGCCTTTGGTGTGTGTTCTCTGTTGTGCACATGACAATGTAGTGTACTTCAGTTAACTCATTTCTCTTGAAAAGAATTCCTTTACCTAGTTTTCTTTTCAAATAATCCAAAACTCAGATAATTTGTTTGCAAATGTACGTAACTGGGATCATGCATAAACTTACTTATTACGCTAACAGAATATGCTATATCTAGCCATGTATACGATAGATAAATGAGCTTCCCAACTAGAAGTTGGCACCTGTTCTGATAAAAAATGCACTCTTCACTAGCCTCACCAAGTTTATAGTTAGGTTTTATAGGAGTTGGAGCTGGTTTAGAAGTTAGTCTTCTTTTTTCTTAGAGGATTAATAACTTATTTTTGTTGTGAAATGAATATATCCTGATTGGAATGAGCTTTCCTCATAATACTTAAACCTCCCAAATTCCTTTATTCAACCTCCCTAATTATATTCCTTCACCTCCTATCTCTTTTTGTCATCATTGCCAGTCAATTATTTTATCAATATCAATTAAAAAAGTTATAACTCCCCCAGAATCTGAAGGTTAAATAAACAATATATTGTCTCTTAATTTTTGTTTATAACCTATAGCCAACAGTACCTTAGTAAGTCTACTAAACCATGTACTAGGTGATTGCTTCAGACTATAAAGAACTTTCTCCAACTTACAAACTATATCACCTGCCACGCTGTTACTGAATCCATGAGGAATATCCTTGTATGTTTTATTTTCCAGATCACTATGAATAAATGCATTCTTTATATCAAATTTGTTTAATTCTCAATCAAAATTAGTTGTCGAAGATAAGATGACCCTAACTATGTTCATTTTGCAATTAGCATGAATGTCTCTAAATTATCCACTTCATAATTTCACATTATACCTTTCCAAATACCCATTTACATCTCAAATAGTCTTTTTCCATTACGAAATTCTTTAACTCTCAAGTTTTATTTTTCTCTAATGTATCGACCTGAATAGCTTTCCTCCATTCTTCATTAGATAATGCCGTGGATAAGGTCTTTTAGCAATAACATGTAGTTTTGTAGGAAAAGTGAATAATAATTATTTGTACTCTCAACAAGTTAGCGAGTGTGGCGAAGGAGAGTTTTTGGACAGTGCTCGAGCGAGTGTGCTGACGTTGCCGACTGTGAGCGGTGTCGCCTGATTAGAGCAGGCATGGTTGTGGGGAGACGTAGGTTTCTGCTAATAGAAAGAAAGTTGTTCGACATAGTTGCAGAAGGAAAGGGGCTAAGGATTTTTGAGAATGGGAGGGGTTTCCAAAAATCAAATTTTTACCAAAAGGAAAAGGCTGATTGGTTAATGGATTGTTTCAGAGAGTTTCGTTGGGAGAAAGGTGGGGTGATGTGGGGGAAGAGCTGGAGAAGTAATGGGGCACTATGTAGAAATGGGCGTGGAAATTTCCTAGCTTTTTAGCAGATTAAAAGTGAGAGGGGTGGCAGGCATACTCGGATCTTTTTGCCAGAGGGAGAGAAAGTTGGCAGGTGGTGGCAGATGATAGAGGTGATTTATGAGATGGCTGGGGTTCAGTTAGTGCCGCTGGACTGGGTGACAAAAAGAAGGAAGGAGATGGTTGAGGTAAGTTCGACTCCAATAAATGGCCCTCAAGTTCCTATACCAGCCGTAGCTAGATGTCCTTGTTGTAATACGGAGTTGGTGGTTCAGTTGGAACCGAAATCTGGTGTGTTTTTCGCCAAAACCCTCAAACAAGTCATACGGGAAACTAAGTGGGTTGAGAAGACAACATCCGAATCCGCTTTGAGACCCAGCCAATTCGAAATTCGAAAGTTCCAAAATGGTGTAGGGTGGACTCGATCAGGAATTGGCAGAAACGACAATCCTTCAAGTCGTTTCAGTAAAGAAAAAGCAGGTATGGTGTCTGAAAGAGATGGACTGGGCTTGAGGGGGAAAATGGAAAAGTGTCTTATGAGTCTTATGAGTCCTTTTTTCAAGAGGGGGATCAGATGGCTAGCAAACAGAGAATGAAACATTAACAGCCAGGAGGGATTGCATTAAAGTCTTTCCAGTCTTTTGATTCGCTTTGGATATCTTCTACTCTTGACTTTTCTATTTTTTGGTTATCTCAATGAATGTGTTAGAATCCTAGGGTAATAAATAAATCTATTGTTTTAGCTAGCATAAAACCATTAAGTAAGATGATGGTTTTCAGATCTTAGGTTCTAGGAAGAAGTCAGCTAACTCTTGCCTTATATATTTGGACTCAGGCTTAATCAAGAATAGAAGCTTTTTTCTCTTATAGTTCTGGAGTACCTGACTTTTAAGAGATTAATGGGTTCTTTTCAACTATTCCTTGACCCTATTCAACATAATGTCAAAATATTTAGGGTAAAAAATAGAAATAACATGGGTAAATTAATTTTTTGCATATATCAATTAGGGTTAGGGTTAGGGTTAATAATTCTATTGGCATCTTCATCACAGCCGCCGCTGCATCATGACGGCCATTGATTCCGACCATGATTGTCATCTCTTTATTACTTTGTAGCCTATAAAGAGCTCACTTTTTATGCTTATAAAAAATCAATGAAAAGAATAAGTATTATATCTCAGATTTTTCTCTCTATTGCTCTTCTACTTCTCTCTTTTTTCTCTTCTCTCTTCCTTTCTCTCAAGATCAAACAGTCATGTTGAAGGCTTATGACAAGGTGGTATCAGAGCCGGAGAATCTCAAAGCAATCACCGTGAAGGAGGTCGACCTTAAACTCTCTGCGTTCATGAAAGAATCATGTCGAAAGTTCAGCATGATCTTGGATCTACTCCGGGCAGTTATGCTGATTGGACCAAAGAACGCTCGGCGCACCTGGAAGTTGAGACCCATGAAGATAGAGGCCTCTTATCTCGCCCAAGCGGCACAATTCTAGAGTCGGAAAAGCAAGAGTTAGGGTTACCCTTTGTACCTGGTTCAGTCTAACCAAACTGGACCCGACCGGAAGAAGAAATAGATCGAGTTGAACCAGTCCGAACAGGTCCCATGTAAATCGGTCCACCCAATATTTTGAACCAAAGCAGTTCACCTGCTACACTTCTCTTTATTTCTCAAGTAGTAGTGGCCAGGAATCAAAACCCTAGAGGTCTCTCCCTTGACTGCCTTGGTCAACCAGACGGAAAAAGCTAACTTCTGGAAGCTCTATTCCAGTTCCATTTCAGCACTCGCAAGATGGGAACTTGCAGGCCTCTTGTTCTCCAAATGGTTTCTGTTATGGAAAAGGAGAAGCAGAAGGAGAGGTGGAAGGAGAAGCAGGAGAAGGAGAAGCGAAGAAGAAGAGGTGGAAGAAGAAGACATTACCACAGTGGGAAGAGGCAGAGCAATTAGAGCAGCTGGCAGCGGCTGGGGCCGTAGTGTGAAGGGGCCATTCAGTAAAAATCAGCTTCCCTTGGGTGGAAGTAGTGGAAAACTGCTTTAAATAAAAAAAGATATACATAATAATATATTTAAATAACTACTTCAAAATATATATATCTATATATATATATAAAATATAAATATATTAAAAAATATAAAACTAAAAACTAAGAATTTTAAACAAAAATCAGAGGTTGGATTTTCAACTTTGGGGACAAGGTTGATGTTGAAGGGGAGAGTATTGTCGTAGCATTAAATGTAGAAAAAAGAAATAACAAAAGGAATAAATTAGTTTTTGCATGTATCAATTAGGGTTAATAATTTTGTAGGCATCTTCATCGCAGCCGCCACTGCATCATGACGGCCATTGATTCCGGCTCACTCTTTATGCTTATAAAAAATTAAGGAAAAGAATAAGAATTATATTTCAGATTTCCCTCTCTATTTCTCTTCTCTTTCTCTCTTTTTTCTCATTTCTCTCTTCCTTTCTTTCTCAAGATCAGACAGTTATGTCAAAAACTTATGATACATAAGTCTCAAAGGGAGTGAATTTGTGAAATAAGCAGGCTCTGTAATTTAAGCTTTTAGCCTTAATCGACTTAGCCGACCTATAATCTAATCATAGATGGAACATAACAATTTTATACTTGAAATGAATTCAGCACAATGTGTGGAGAAGTTAAGCCAGATAGATTGGGCATGAGGTGTATTGATTTATTACGATAATTAAGTTGATCTTTTATTATCAGTTTAAGCTTTTGATATAATTGGTCATTCAGAAGGGTACTCACGAATTACTTAAAAACATGTATTTCAAGTTAGAGCAGCCAAAAAAAGTAGAACAATTATATATATAAGGGAAAATTAAATCAATGGGGATAAAGAACAAACGCCTGCAACCAGCATGTCATGATAAAGACCTACTATGTGCAAGTATCAAACTTTTGCTAATTGGACTGTATGACCTCATGTCATTTTTCTTCCTAATTTGTAACTATTTTGGACTTTTTCTCATAGGTTAAAATATTGTGATATAACAGTTTCAGTAATTTGTTAAAGTCATTCACAAAGTAAATGAACATGGGTCACATTTGCAGTTGACTTAGCTGTCTCTAAGCTAATTCTCCTGCATGTAGGAAATCATGGAAACAGATTGTAATCCTCGAGAGATGTCTTCCACTAAGTTCTTTTATTTGCCACATTGCAAATGAGTACAAGTCTCCTGATCCTTCTAAACAATTATGCAGATTTATAAGTTCATCCTCTTTCAGAAGCATATATGTAGCTTAGAAATTTTAATTTTGAAGCATTGCTTTTTTGTTCATCTTTCTCTAGCTGAGTGAAAAAATTTGAAGTGAAAGTGGAGAGTGCATTAACATGGAACTACATGAGTCAGATAGGTTTAAAGTGGAAAGTGTGTCAATAAACGATATAAGTGGCTACTTTCTCTAGCCAATACACATCCTATGTATCATATGAGCTGTAACTTCTAAGTTCATGCATGATCTGTTTAATAGACAAGTCTGCACGTTAGTTTGTTAAACCTATTTATTGGAAATGAGTCAAATAGGTTCTCTATTCAAAAAATATGCTGTGTTTGTCATACAAGTATAAATGG
>NW_019014638.1:883811-900063 GCF_000150535.2 Carica papaya
TTTCTGATAATGTCGTAATTATCCTTTCACTTTCATTGTTTGGGATGCAGGTTCGGGCTGTTGGCAGAAATACTAGGGGATCAATTGCCATGAGACTAAAAGAGGGGGACAAGATGGCAAGCATGGACATAATACCAGCAAGCATGCGGAAAGATCTTGAAAGGGTGCCAGAAGAAACCCAGAACAAGTAATTTCTCCTCGCACAATGTTTGCATCTTTCCTTCTGATATATTTTGAGTAAATGAATAATTTTTAAGGAATTGATTTAGAAATACACACTTTGTTTAACTAGAGAGAACGAAAATTCTGTTGGAACATGGAAATTGATATTAATTTTGCTGGAACTCAGAATATGTAGTTTTAATTCCTGTTGAGATTCTTTAGGAAGTCAATTTCCATTACCCTAGAAGAGATTCCCTTCCTCTCCTAGTTTGATTAAGTGTGGATTCAAACTGAACTCCACAAAAATGATTCATTTGTTCCAAACATAGCCTTAAAGTAGCATCTAATCAGCACTCCTATTAGATAATCTGTTGCCTGTCAATTCATAAATCATCTATAAGAACTGTGATTTTGTTGTCTCTGGATATGAAACTGTCATTTAGGCTGTTGATCTCGTAAAAAAAAAAATAAGAATTGTTGTTTAGGTTGGGTTTAGAGCCTGTATGGCATCTTCAGGGATCTTAATTGGGTTTGATCTTGGACATGGTTTATCTAGAAACTCCTGATGTCTAAGAATGATATAGTAAAGCTGTAATCCCAAAGTATATGGTTTTGCTGCTGTAATGTTGTTGTTACTGTCAAAATTATTTGTTACTTTTAAAAACGTTAACTTCGCTATGGAGGACGAGCTCCTTGTGTAATCTGTTATCAATATAATGGATTCAGATACTCGTTTCTATTTTCTCCTGTTTCTCTTTCTAAATTCTCAGGTATCAACTTCTAAGCTGTCTGACAGACTTTTTTATAATTGCTTTATTACATCGTAGGCTCACGTGTGATGCTGTCTTACTCTGTTTGCTTTATTTTTTAATTTACTTTTTTCTTATGTTTTTAATTGTTGGTTGATTTACTGAGAAATTATCTGTTTGTTTGGAGATTTTGGAATGCTCTTTCTGGTTAATTTAAGGATAAGCATTTTGGACCTAACATCGCATTGGTTTTTACATAATGTTCTAATTTAAAGCCCAGGTTCTAAACATTTTTGTGGGCTACCGATTTCTGTTCAAGTACTTATTCTCATCTCATGTTGGAATATAATAATGATATGTTTCTATTGGTTTGAGCCTTTTAGATAATTGGTAATTCCAATTAATTGTTTCATATAGTATTAGAGTTGGAAGTCAAGTGTCTGAATCTTTATTCTATTATTTTATGTTAAAATTAATTTACCGCAAGTATTTTATGGCCTTGTGTTTTGATCCATGCTTTCAATCTCCTGCAATTTCTTGTTGAGGAGCGTGTTAGAGTAAAATGATAATTGGGAAATTTTGTTTTTCTTAAACTTTTGAGATGACCAGTAAAACAATTGTTCACAATCATACCTGAAGTTGAACCGTGTTTTCACAATTGAAGTATCTAGTGCTTTTTTCATGTACTTATCCTTTTGGTTAGGCTGAGGTAGCCTTTTTTTGGTCTGAGATGAAGTGTGATTTAAGTTTGAAGGCGACCAATTTTGATCCCGTGCTGTTCCTGTTATGTTGTGCTTTCTCTTGTTAACCATGTCTACCTTTTTCCTTATCTTCTACTGATATGTTCTTGGAATATTGTTCGCTTTCTACTTGCATATTTTTTCCCAGTGAAAGGAGCTTCAATGGTCAATGGTTATTATTTGTCTCCGAGAGTGGTTATGGCAAGCGTGTTCCCCTCAGTAGCTTCCGAATCTCTCCTTTGAATAGAGTTGGTTTAATTGGTTACAAGGTACCTTGCGTATTCCCAAAATGATATTTTCCTTACTGGCTAAGTAGCTTGCTTAGAATAACATTTTGTTTCTCATGCTTACGTTCAGTTCGCCTCAGAGGATCGATTGGCAGCTGTCTTTGTGGTTGGGTTTTCATTTTCAGGTAATTCTGTATGGTTATTGTTTTGAAGGAATTTCCATGTTGATCTCTAAGCATGTATCTGATTCTATTTCTCTCCCTTGTTCTCCCTCCTCGCTCAACCTTGCAGAAGATGGTGAAAGTGATGAACAAGTTGTTCTAGTTAGCCAAAGCGGTACTGTCAACAGAATTAAAGTTAGGGATATTTCAGTTCAATCTCGTTATGCAAGGTATATAGCAAGTTACATACTTGTTCAGTCTTTTGTCTTGTCAGTTTGTGCATTCACACACGGAAGCATGTGCACCTGCCAGTTTTTTTTTTTTTTTTTTTAAATAATTTATGCTGTACTTCTGTTTACCCAAATCACTCAAGAGTTATAGGGGAATAATAGGCCAGGTCATCTAATACAGTGTGAAGGTAAAAGAAATTTTCTTCTGGTAGAAAATCTTGATGTAGCATTTATTGATTAGAAGATTTGTTATTCATCAATCAACCAGCTCAATGTATCTTCCCGTTGGATAAGATCTTCAACTCTAATGAAAATTAACTCAAACAAGGACAACATACTCTGTTATTTTTGAGAAATTACTAGAGAGGTTCTCATACAATTCCTCAGTCATCATCTTGGAGAACCAGTTCGGAGATCTGCAATTATTAGCATCTATACTACAATTTCACTGTTTTCATTCTGTGTGTAATGTGCATGTATCTAGAGAATCCTTTTACTTAATGCTTTACTGCCTTACATCAAAATATATTTGCAAGGCCTTGATGATTTCTTATTGAACTTGGAAAAGAAATGATATCTTTGGGTTGTAAGATATTTTTGTTGATTCAAAAGTCAACTTGAGAATCACTGATCTCTTTCTTTTTCCTTTTATCACACGTTTGGTATGTGTATATATATATTTTGCATAGAGATGTAGAAGCTTTGATTTTTAATAGATGCATGTTTTATCTTCTTTTCTTTTAAAATTTACTTCAAACAAAGGGATGAATCTAGAACTGCCTAATGTATTGCCATAATTTCTCATTCTAACTTGGTTAATCAAAACTTTAGCTATCATGCATTGGTGACTTAATTTCGTTTCGAATATTGGATCTCTTCTTAATAAGTTGCAGTAATCTTACTTTACCTGTTTGTGTTGCTAGAGGAGTGATTCTGATGCGGTTGGAGCATGCCGGAAAGATTCAATCAGCTTCGTTAATCTCCACCACAGAATCTGAGCTGGAAGAGGCGCTTCCTGTTACAGGGCAAACAGCAGGAGCTGAAACACCTGAAAATATTTCACTGAATTCGTAGAGTCCAGTTTTAGGTGGGGTTGGTATACAATGTGAGAAGAAGAAATAAGATGGTGTTTGTATATGAATGTACACTTATATATGTTTTATTTATCGGGGAAAATTGTCTTCCCATTTTGATTCTAATAGACCAGAACTTTGAGGAAACTAATGTAAGGGTAAGTCAACTTATTTTAATAGACCAAAACCCGAGAGATATTAAATATGTTCACACTTATGATATAATAGTAGTCAGTTAATTAAATTCATGAATTTAAATTTTTTATCTGTTGATAAAATCATAACAATATTTAATATTTTGTTTTTAGTTAATGACAAGATAATTTTGAAGGATTAATAATGAAAGTTGGGTATGTAAAAGCAGCAAGGAAACGACATTACAAATTTCGTTTTGTAAAATAAAGAACACAGCACTGAAATTCTTGATATGTAAAATTAACCTGTTAAATGTATAATTAATTCTGAACATCAATTTTAAATTATTACATTTGAATTTATTAACAAAATGATTTTTTCTTTTTTTAAAAAATCTAAATATCTTTATAATTTTTTTTTTTTATAAATATTTTATGTTTATACCGAAAATACTATCGTCATCCATGATTACATTTATTCAAAATTGACGGAAAGATCATAGTATTTTATATGTTAGTTTTGGAACAAATCAACAATGGCATTCTTGACCCATTCCATATTTAGAAATTATATTTACAAACAATATTATATACAGAAGTTACTCAATGATTACAACAAACTTGTCATATCAATTAGATTCTGTACTTTCAGAGGATGATCCAATAGTATAGTATATATAAGCTCCTAGTGCTGCAATCACAAGAACCGCCACACCTATATTCACCATCGCCTGTCGTTCTTCACTGTGATTCATCGTCAATTCCTTCATTCTCTTCACAGCTCCAGACACTCCTCTTCTTTCCTTCACTTTCCCTGCAACAACCACCTCTTTCCTCTTCTCCATTTCATTTCCTTCACCATTTTTCTTCCTGGTTTCTTCCTCATCTTTCTTTCCATCACCAACTTCTTTATTTTTCTTCCTGGTTTCCGCATCATAATCCTTTCCCTTCACGTCTTCTGCCATTTTCAACCCGGAACCCTCAACTTTCTTTTCATCACCAACTTCTTTAAATCTTGGTAGATCATTTGCAGGCCTTTGAAGATCAACTACCTTCTTCCCATCGCTTACAGTATTACTTTTCTTCTGATCAGCATCGCCAACTTTTCTTGTAGAAACAGGTTTATTATCTTTTAGTTGGCCGGAGAGAGAAGAATCTTGTCCTTGTCGAGGCTCTGGGGTGGTGATGGCCGGAGGAGGAGGAGGAGTTTTTGGTTGTGGGATGAGTTTTGTGATGGTTTGTTTTGGTAATGTAAGGGTAAGAACCCCATTCTTTAACTTGCCCTGAATCTTTTGTATGATACAATTTTTTGGAACGGGGAAATCTTGACTGAAACGACTCCATTTGTTATTTCCAACAGGCATTTGTCCAATAACTCTAATCGTTCCATTGGAGTATAAATATGAGGTACTGATTTGCTCCCTGGAAAAACCTGCGTCCAAATTATGTTTAATTTCTTTAACTTATTATTAATTTCACATTACAAATATACGGACGTGTATATATATATATATATATAGCTATGCACAATATGATATATGTTCGATGAGCATTCTGGGCAGATAATTATCAAAATTTTATAAGGGTGCATCCATACATACATATGTTTGCGTGTAATTATATATATATATATATGCAAGAACTGTTATTCTTTCTCTATTCTGATTAAAACATAATTAAGAGTGTATGTAAACAATCCTAAAGCAACTTATAAAATGAACAAACCAGGAAGATGAACGAGTAGAAGATTGGCATCTTCTTCCTCCTTCCACTCAAACTTTGGCTGGAACTCCTCGTACTGGACACGAGATGAGGAAGGAGATTTTTGTCGTGTTGCCATTTTTATATGCTCTAGCGATAATAATCAAGCAGATTGTAGTATTCGGATGATTGAAGTAGGTTTACATGCAGGAGATATTCGTCACATAAATATATCTATATATATATATATATATGCATATATTTAGAGGTGCTTTCGCGTAAGAAAAGATGATACCGAGGATTGCATGTTGGGTATGGTTTTGTTTTCTTCATAATGACACTATTCCTTTTCAGCGGTTTTGGGATTCTTAGGTTTTCAATCATATGAAGACTGAAATTTTCCGGGTAATGTACGAGGTATAGCTTCCTCTAAAGATAAGGTAAAGCAGAAATTCTTTGTTTGTCATTCAATCTTTGTAATTGCCTGAAACTTTTAATATATTGGAATTAATGCTTCTAATCGTGATTAGGATGACAAAAAAGAAAAAAAAAAAAAAAAAAACGTCAGAACCTCATTTGGTACGTTATGTATAAAATATTATACATGTTTAAATTTTTAATTGAAAATAATACATATATACACATTAATAAAACTCCTTTTGAGTATATATATATATATATATATATATATATATATATACATACAAAAATTAAATAATATCATTTCCAACATGTTTTTTTCTTTAGCAAATAAACCACAATTAAAGATATGTTTTGTTTAACTTACTTTTGGTCAAGCTAAGCTTATTAGCTTAATTCAAATATTGGTGTTTGTTTCCCTCCATAAACCAATGATTTATAAGTCAATTTTTTTTTTTTATTTATAAAAAAAGTAATTTTTCTTTGGTTTGCAAACCATTGTAAAATGTTTATTCTATTCTTTATAATTATTAAGCAATGTTTTAAATTTTCTAGAAGCAATGTTTAATAACGTTCATTATCTATATAAAATTTATTAGCTTAAGTAAAAATACACTTATTTATTTATTTTTTATTAACTTATAAGTTTCATAAGTTTTACTCACTATAAATTTTATAAAAAGTCAAATTAAAGGAGACTTAAACTTTTATAATAGATCCTTTTCTCTCCACCCAAGGCTATTAAAGCCTAACAGCTTATTTAATTAGTGCTTAACAACTTAACCACTCTTTTCTTCGATCATCTTCTCTTCTTTATTAATCATCAAAAATAAAGTTCCTATAACTTCTTGTCACCTCTTTCTTAAAAATATATCAAAAACAAAACTTCGAAAAAATGACCTTAAAAATTCTTAAAACATTGTAAATACTTCAAGCTAATAAGCTCCAATTCACTTTTTTTCTTTTCTCATTCCCCAAATGGCTTATCTTCTTCAAATAATTATCTCTATTGCAATTGTATATCAACTCTTTAATTCTCCACCATTAATTCCCTTTGTTGCTTACCTTAAAAAGAATTTTTTAGGAATTATCTTTCTTTATTCATTTTTCCTCTACAGCCATAAGTAAAAACCTATAAAAAGATCTCATTTAAACTAGGGTAGGTTTTAAATGTTAGTAGCATATAATTTTCATACATTACCAAAATATTCAAGAATGAGAATTTAAGAGCTAAAAGAACGAACAATATTAGCCATACAAGATAGGAACTAAGAGTGGTAAACCACAAGGATCAAGTGAGAAGGGTTGTGAATGATGCTTAAGGTATGCCTCGAGAGTTCATACTTCCTCTTATAGTGATCCAAACAGGCTTCTAAGGTCGAGAAAGGTTATTGAATAAATTATTCAAAATTATGTTATAATTAATTTTCTTTATGGAAATTATAAATTGTCGATTATGAAAAAAAATTATAAATGAATGGTTATGAAAATACTAAAACAAAATAATGGTAAATTATATAATGATAATTAAATAGCAATTAAATAGAATAAATGAGTGGTTAAGTAGAAGGAAATTAATAGGCGATTTTTACTGCCTATATATAGGCTATGTATTATTCTGTAACAGTATATCATTCTGATTGAATATGTAGGGACCCAAAATTAAAAAAAAAATTATAAATTGAATGCGGAAGCGAAATAATAGAGTTAGAGTTTACACTCCTTACGCAATAGTTTAAAATATCTAATAGGGTTACGAGAATGTCCATTTTAAAAGAATAAACGAAAATTAAAGAAATAAATGAAAAGTAAATAATTGAGCATCCTAAGACGACATTTATTAGCTTTTGAAGAGAGTTCGGGTAGTGAACTATTCACAACCCTCTTATTGATCGGGATCTGTATCTTGGTTCTATTGATATAAAATAATTAATGAAATGGTGAACTACACTAGCCTAGTAAGAATATCATAATACTCACTGATACAGAAACTGAAGGTTGGTAAAAATCATAAAAATAACCAATGGAGCTCTTAAATTAAGTAAATTTATTTATTATAAATAAAATCATTTATTGCATACTTACCGTTGTGAGATTTTCAAAACCAATCTATAGAGGTAATAACACAAACAATATCATAATATCATATTCAAGTGGACAGAACAACAACTTTTCCTTTTTATTTGCTTACTGGTATTCTTGGGAGTCAATAGGGATATCCCACCACGCGTGAACTAATATAAAACCTTATCAACTAACCAGTCATCCCCATACTCCATCCGGTATGAGAGTCATAAATATCATCACTCAATACCATCGTCTGGTATGAGGGTAAATCGGGCCGTCCCCATACCCTGTCTGATATAAGGGTGAATCGAGCTGTCCTCATACCCCGTCCGGTATGAGCGGCAAAAAATACCATCCATCGATACCCCATCCGGTATGAGATAACGTCCGCGGTTGAGTTCCCTACGTACTCAATTCGTCAACCATCTCTCTAGATATTCAGTAAGATAATCATTCACTTATTCACTTAACCAAGTAATTTCTGTTTACATTTTTATTTTCAGTTTCACAAATTAACTGTAAATCACGCAAGACAAACAATATGTGCATCAAAAAAATACAACTGAACCATTTTACCAATTTTAGTATATTATCATGCATTTAAAATTGTAAAATCAAACAATCAGTTAAATAAGACAAATAATAATAAATAACTGGTTCTGCCTCCATTAGTAACCTGTAATTAGTTCTTGAAGTTTTCTAAATTACATAAAATATCATATTATTTATAATTAAACTTCAATCCCATAACATAGAATAAGGTGAGGAATTTTTACCCGAATCAGTGTCTGAAATACCGAACTTTTAACTACGCCTATTGACGGTCACCGAATTTCTTGAATTTTTCTGTAGAGATTAAAACACGCTTAACGTATTTAAAAATACTCCAAAAATCCAAAATCGGTGTTAGAAACCCTTTTTCAACCAATTTTAAAATTCTAGCATGGTGACACCGTCGTGCTCCGGCGATGGCACTGCCGTCCGCAGCGGTAATTTACCTCGGCTTGACCATTTTTTGCCGATTTTGACTGGTTTTGACCAGTTTTATACCTATCCCTACGAGAAATACGTCAAATGACTCGGTTGGCCGTAAAAATTTAAAAAACAAAAACCTATTGGCGGTGGAATTTTTCAATACAGCAGCTCTACCGACTCATCCTCACGGCTGGACAATTTTTTTCGGTCAACCAGTAAAAAACAGAACGGTAAACACAACGGTGAAAAAATCTCACGAAATAGGAATTTGGAAGGGGCTCATCAGAAACAGTTGCGGGTTTACCTGCAGTTTTTTGCTCAATGGCCGTTTGTTTTTCTCCAATATGGCCACTGGGGTACTCGAAATCGAATTCTGAGCGGATGAGAGAGTTTTTTACCTTTTTTGGCGATCGGATGTGGCTCCGGTGCTGCGACGGGCAGTTCGGGTTCTGTGTGATGCTAAATATTTATACCTATCTCCCGTTAATCTGGACCGTTCATTACATTTGATCTCGATCGTTCGATCGCGTATAAAGAGAAAATAAATATAAATCACTCATCGCATTTAATCATGACCGTCTGATTACGCCTGAGGAGGAAATAAATTCGAACCCTCCACGCGCGTGGGAAGACTTCTGGACCGTCTGATCGCGAGGCTCGCGGATCGCCAGCGTAGCCTCCCGCGTGGTACCGAGTCAGCGTGCCTTGCCACGTGGCGCGCTCCGATTTGTCGAGACTACTGACTGGGCAGTCCTAACACAATTTTCTAAAATTGTGTTCTGAACCTCAGCTTCTGATTTTTTTAAAAAAACACTATTCGAACCTAAATTTTCACATTTTTTTAAAAATTATTTTCAATTTTATCCATAAACTATTTTTTTCATAATTTTACATTAATTTAAAATTTATTAATTTTAAAAAAATAAATTTTTATACTTTTTAGAATGTTAAAATTAATTCCGGGCCCAGGTATTACAGAATAGAATTTTTATCTTTTTTTTCTCAATATGTCTCTTTAATTAAATAGTTTGCATTAAGAACATCTTCTTGTCTTCAATTTATTTCCAACAAATGCATCATCAAAGTTGTTCAATGGACAACATGGACTAAATGTGGTCCTTTGGTGGGGTTAATAATGTGTGTTATCGATGACTCCAAGATTAGCTTTTAGAAAGATACGTGGATTAATGATGCCCACATAAGGAGGCATATCCTAGGATCTTTGCCTTAGCTAATGATTGAGAGGCATGGGTTAGGGAGTATGTGTCATGGAGTAATGATCTTTAAGAATGGAATATTAATTTTAGGAAGAGAGTTTTTGGTTGGGAGGAAGGATATTAGTGAGTCTAATAAAGCTCCTGTAGAGGTAGTACCGAGTAGAGTCAGGGAAGACAAGCTTGTTTAGAAATGGGATGATTAGGGCTTTTTCTCTATCAAGTCCTTTAAGAGGATAGTGAATAATTGTGTCATTAGTTGAGGTGGTTGTTTAAGGCGCCAAAGTATCGCCACCATCGAGGACTTTGTATGGGAAACTTCTTAAAGAATGCCTCCCAATCATATATTATCTGTATCATCTTCTTGTAGGCTTAAGCTTTTAAATGAGTTCCATTCTTCTCATTTAGTTTAGAAACCATTGATCGTATCTTCTTATAATAGAGTTTATCTTGGGTTGTGCAGTGTTCATGTCTAATATGGTGGGATATCTCTTTGTGTACCTCTGAAATATGTTGATTCTCTTTTCTTATATTGGTATTCTTTTGGCTAACCCCCAACATGTTCGTGCTTTTGTCTATAATTATATGGTTTGATATAATTAGCTAGGAATGAGAGGGTAAACTAGAGAAAATGAGTAAAATGTGAATTAATTGTGTGAATTAGTTAAATATAAAATGGCTTAGTAGGTGAATGCTTGGAAAAAGACTTTGATAGGATATCGATCCCCAAGACGTTTTTTTTCTTTTGAATATGAGAGAGAAGACAAGGGGTACTAGGAACTGGAGGGATTAGGCTTGAGAGTTACCAAGGCAAGTTTTTCTTGAATTCAATATTGATGCTTTAGTTTGGGGTAAGCTTTTTTTATTGGTTTGATGGTGTTCTGAGGATGAGAAAGGGATTTTTAGATGTATGTTCTTAAAAATATTGGGATCATGTACTCTAACAAAGTGAAGCTTTTGGCCATTGGTGAGCTAATTTATATAATCTCTATATGGAAGTATTTAGATGAGACAAATCTCATGATAGAGGGTGACTCTATCGTTGCAACTACTTGGGTTTTGAAAGGCATGATTTCATTGAAGATGAGTAATGTTTCAGATCTTATTACCAATGTTTCTGCTAAGGTTAAGCCCATTATGTTCGCTCATATGAATAAGGAGAGGAATGATGCGGAACTCAGGATCAATAGCGGAATTCAAAACCCTACGTATAATGATGTGGAAGCCAAGATCAACCTAACATGATACAAAATTCTACATTTATATCAGCAATCAGAAATTCAAAACCCAAAATAAATCCTCCCTATTTGACCTGCACTTAACAGAGAGTAAAAATCAAGATAATAGAGATAAATGAATTAATTAGAACGCCACAAGAAGAATCTTGATAAGTTAAAATCAATTCCAGAAAAGAGAATGATGAAGATGCCAAAAGTTACCTAGATAAATAGACATCAATTCCCTAATCAATAAGAAGGTTAAATAAAACTTCATTAGTTAAAAACTAAAACTGCATAATTTTATTGATTAAAATTTTAATTATAATAGTAGGAATTGATGACCTATTTATAGTGTAAGCCATGTGAATAATAAAAAAAATATATCCCAATTTAATGGATAAATTACGTATGAAATTAAATATATAATAGAATAGGAAAACTACCAAAATTAAAAGAATTACAACTAAAATAAGATAAATATGATCTCCCATTTTGAATAAAAAAGATTTTAATTGATTTCGGAGATTTAGGAAAAAAAATTCTAGTAAAATATTTTCCTTTTTTTCAAACATTTTCCTTTTCCATAAGATTTGACATTTAATGAAGTTTTCTATTTCTCAAGACATATTGTAAGTTCGAATCAATTTTCTTCCTTGGTCGATTCTTCTTCTCAGGAATACATATATTTCGTGTGATTAGGAAAGAAAATCCCAATGGGGGGCTTTTTTTTCCCTGCTCGCACCATCCTCCCTCTTCGAAAATGATTTGTCCTCTAATCGGACACTTATTATGTTGAGGTTTCACTAATTCTACTTTCTTTGAGAAAATGTCATCACCTGGAAAATTGTATAAGGTCATTTTGAAAATCTATAAGGAATGGTTAATAAAGAAAATAATACTTCTTTATATGTTTCATTCTTTGTATTTCACTCAACTTTCTTCTTTCAAGTTGAATGATAGAATTAAATTCTCTTAAATCAAGATAATCAAGTTTTGTTTAAGAAATTCTAATTGAGAAAAGTAGCAAATGACTTTAGATGATGATTGATAAACACACAGATGTAGATGTATAATATTTAATAACTAGTAGATAATTAATTACTTAGTGATATAGTAGAATAAAAAAACACAATGAAGGAAAGAAGCTTAGAGTGCAAGAAAGACAATATGAATATAACTTTTTTTTATGCATATGAACGGATGCAAAATATTTTTTCCTTTTTCTACTATGAAGAATAAAAAAATGTAGGGATAAAAGATATGAGATAGTAAGGTTCATCTTAACGCTAAACTCTAATATCAAATGATATGGAACCCAGGATCAACAACGGAATCCAAAACCCCACATATAATGATGTTAAACTTGGGATCAACTAATATGATCAAAAATTTTGTATATAAATCAGCAACCAGAAACTCAAAATCCTAAATAAATCATCCATACTTGACCCGCACTCAATAGGGAGTGAAGACTAAGATAATATAAATAAATGAATTGATTCGAATGCTATAAGAAGAATTTTGATAAGTTAAAATCAATTCAAGAAAAGAAAATGATGACGATGCTGCAAGTTACTTTGATAAGTAAACATCAATTTCTCGCTCAACAAGAAGGTTGAAGAAAACATCACTAGTTAAAAATTAAAATTTCATAATTTTATTGATTGAAACTTCAATTATTATAAGTAGGAATTGATGACATATTTATAGTGTAGAACATGTAAATAATAAAGAAAATAATATTCTAATTTAATAAAAAAATTACATAAGAATTTAAATATAAAATAGAATAGGAAAAGTAGTAAAATTATGAGAATAAAAACTAAAATAGAATATATATATATATATATATATATATGATCTTTTTTAAATAGAGAAGATCTTAATTAATTATAAAGATTTAGGAAAAGAAATTCTCACAAGATATTTTTCTTTTTTTCAAGTGTTTTTTTTTTCTATAAGATTTGACATTTAATGAATTTTTCTATTTCTTAAGATATCTTACGATTTACGATCAATTTCTTTCTTTAGTCAATTCTCTCTCTCAAGAAGACATATTTTCCGTGAGATTAGAAAAGAAAATCCATGGGAGTTTTTCTTTTCCTTGCTGACATCAAGGAACTTCTTTGCCGATAACTTAGCGAGATCAGGATTGAGAGAGTGAGATGATTGCTTGGTTGTGAGTCTTGTCATTTATTTTGCTTAGCTTTTAGTTTCATTTAGGCACTTTTTTCTTTTTTGTTTGTTTATCTCTTTTTTAGTGTAGGTTCTTGATTTCTCTTTCCATGCAGTATTTTAATTGTTTTTATCTTTTTGTTATTCCCTGTTAGTTATTACATACTTTCATGTGGTTCAACCAGCTCTGCAGCATTCTTACGAGATCTTGCTAGCCTCAGGTACAATGGCTTCTTTGTGCTCCTTTACGTTCCTTATTGTAGGTTGGTGTCCTTTTTGCATTGGGTAGATGATTCTTTATTTCTTATTTATGCATTGTCCTTGTACAAGATTATAAAACATAGTACAAAATATTCTCTTGTAGTTTATTAGTTGATTTTATATATATTAGCGCAAGCGAACAAATTAGTAGGGTGTTTTATGATGTTACTTTTTCATGTATATGTATATCCCTGTTCCATTGGAATAAATGATAAGAATTATTTTTAGTTAATTTTTTTTTTATTAGTTTACATGGCATCGGAGGCAGATTAGGTTATATCAATGAACGGATTCAACAACGGTTCTCGGAACTGGCGGCGGTTGACAGAAACAACCTCCAACCTTCTTGTCTGTGGCTGACGTGGAGGTGAAGCAGAAGAAGCACGACCCGTATCGTGGTTAAACCGAAAGAAGCTGGATTGGCATAAAACAGAACTGCGCGGCTGCTTTTATTCACGTCTGACTCTTCTGCGCGCAGGATCTCCGACCTAAACTGTTCAGATTAGTTACGTGTGCGGCCGTTGCAGTGGCAAAGTGGGAGGAGCTAGATTTGTGCAAAGACAGAAGCCGGTCACATGATCTTCCTATGCACATCTGGAACCGAAAAACGAGAGGCCGCCTCGAAGGCTGAAGCTGAAAAGGCGTCTACTAGAATGCTGGAGGAGGAAGTGCGGTTACAACCATGTTGGGTGAAAGCCAGATACCAACAATTTTCAGCACGATTTCACAAGATCCATTCCAGATCTGAGTGCACCACGGATATGCGGTGATTTTCAATCAAATTGTAGCTGCTCGCGATGGTTCTGGCAGAGGCTCGTGGTGGTTCTGGCAGAGGCGCATGGTGGTTCTTGCGGCGGTGTGTGAGATTCTAGAGACGGCGAATACGATCGTGCGTGGAGTTTTCCGGTGGTTTCTGTTCTAGAGTGTGGTATTTTTTTAGTTGTTGGATTTCTAGTTGTTTTGGGTTTCCGATAGTTCGAAAATAAGATTTGCACTTACCAAGTCATTGAAACCTTAATGATGTAACACTGAACCATAAAATTATGAGCAAATGACCAAACGAACAATAATAGTCAAATAAATATTAAGAAAACGACCACCCTATTTAGTTTCTTTTTTTTATTATTTTATTTATTTTCAATAGTTTGAATCCGATCAAGGCAAAATTTACACGGTACTTATTAGGGTTGGCTTTGAGTTTAGATTTTAAAAACTCAACCTATATATATATATATATATATACACACGCGCGCACGCTTATCATTATTTTTTGTTAAAGTTTTTTATATATATATTTTGTTAAATTTATTATTGGCCTAATTAATTAATTAATATGCATATTTCATGTTAATTCATATTTTTTGAAGAACTTAGACGTGACAAAATCATACAAAGTTACGAAATTAACCTTTTAGCATCTGTATAACAAATAAAGAAAGGAATAAAAAAAATAATAAGAGAAAGTGGTGGCTAGGAAAATCTAACATCTTGTAATACTTACAATCCCAACCTAAAGAACCCTTTTTCCTTTCAATTTTCAAGTAGAAAAAAAGTAATATTGTTATTTAAATAATCAAAACTATTGTTTAATTAATTAATTAATTAATTTTTTTTTGTGAGTTTCACTCAAATTGTATTTTTCTATTTAATTAAAATTTTAGAACAAGCTAAAAAATAGCATCATCATTTTACTTATTGAGGAGTTTAGGTCAAAAGAAAACAATGTCATTTCATGAAAATTTGGATGTTAAAGTGCAACCATGTTGACCATATTAAATGGGGATTAGCAGAAATAACAAAATAGATTTCTAAAACAAAAATCCTAAGTTCATTCAAAATTGAAAGAAACTCAAAAGTTAGGTTCATCATTATTGTTCTTTCATTAAATTGAAATTGAAGTGTATCTTCATTGAAGGATATAAAAGGTCATATTTTTTCTGTTAAATTAAAATATATGCATGAACATTAATTAAATGTTTGGTGGGTCTGTTTTTTGAAACTACTCTCGCAATAATGAAGGCAGCATGTAGATGTACACTTAATAAATTTTAGGGAGAGAAAGAAGGCTCTGCCTCAATTTCAATTACTCTAAACTGGGAAATTTTGCAAGATCCTCCGGTCAAATTCAGACACCCATATTATGATAAGAATAATTGACCCTTTGTTTTTTTTTTTTTTTTTTTTTTGTTTGACAGAGAGAATATATATATATATATATATATAAAACATATTAAACTAAATATGGGTGTACTAGTGGGCATCCGAGTCTGCCTGCAGCTGCTTCTGGAAACATCTGAGAGTTTAATTTCCTTTATTTTCCCCAACCCAAAAAACAATGTCTTTTTCAGTTGGAAAGACTTCTTCGACTGCATTTTCCCTGTTGTTTTTATTTGTCTTTTTAACAAAAAGATTTGATTTTGATATTATTTTTTCTCTCGTCACCCATCACGACTCTTCCCCATTTCTTGCAAATTCCGCCATAAGACTACCTCCACCTCCTTCCTCCCCTGTTTCTCCTTCTCGCTTTTATTGAATAAACATGAGTTTGACTTTCGAAATTTCTCTCTCAATGACACGGCATCTTCCCCTTATTCACCCACCGTTATGGAAGGAAACAGTTTGCAGATTCCATACATCTCTTCCCCTCGCTATCTACGCCTGCATGTATGTATGCGCGTGGTTTCTCTCTCTGATTTGGCTTTTGAGTAGAACCCAGTAAGTCCTGACAACCTTAGATACTGTA
>NW_019014638.1:900237-930596 GCF_000150535.2 Carica papaya
TTATTTTGATCTAGATCAGTATCTGGGTGTTTGGTTGGATTGGTTGACTAGTTAGCCTTGCAAACCCTATCGGGCAATCCTGGATTTATATCCCGAATGGATTCAAAAGGCTCCATTGACAGCGTACCTGGTATTATTGACGCCAACTTGAGGTCCTCATCGAGAAGAAGCATTTCTTCATTTCGATCGAAAGGTTCGGGTACAAATTCTAGTAGGGAAGTGGCATTAGATGATTTGGGATCGAAGCGTGTGCAATATGGATCTAGGGGAGCTGAGTCTGAGATATTTGGCATGTCACTTAAAGGAGATAAATGATGAGGATGCTAGGTTGGTGTATATAAATGATATTGAGAAGACAAATGAGAGGTTTCAGTTTGCTGGTAATTCCATTAGAACGGGAAAATATTCTATCTTGACATTCTTGCCTAGGAATTTATTTGAGCAGTTCCATAGAGTTGCCTACATATATTTCCTTGTGATTGCTGTGCTTAACCAGCTTCCTCAACTAGCCGTCTTTGGGCGGGAAGCCTCCATTTTGCCCTTAGCCTTTGTCCTGCTAGTTACAGCAGTTAAAGATGCTTATGAGGATTGGCGGCGCCATAGATCAGATAAGATTGAAAACAACAGAAATGCATCAGTTCTGGTCAATGATCAGTTTCAGCTCAAGAGATGGAAGGACATTCGGGTTGGTGAAATCATCAAAGTTCACGCAAATGAAACTCTTCCTTGTGACATGGTGCTTCTCTCTACCAGCGATGCAACTGGGGTTGCCTATGTGCAGACTATTAACTTAGATGGGGAATCAAATTTGAAGACCCGGTATGCAAAGCAAGAGACCTTTTTGAAGGTTCCAGAGAAGGACAAGATTACTGGATTGATCAAATGTGAGAAGCCTAATAGAAACATATATGGGTTTCAAGCCAACATGGATATTGATGGGAAAAGGCTGTCACTTGGACCCTCTAACATCGTTCTCCGAGGATGTGAGCTCAAGAATACTGCTTGGGCACTTGGGGTGGTTGTGTACGCCGGTCGTGAGACAAAAGCAATGCTCAACAGCTCAGGTGCACAATCAAAGAGGAGCAGGCTCGAGACTCAGATGAACTTTCAGATTATCATCCTTTCTCTCTTTCTTGCTGCTTTATGCATAGTTGTCTCAGTCTGTGCTGCAGTATGGCTGAGGCGCCATAGGAATGAGCTGGATGACATGCCCTTTTACAGGAGAAAAGATTTCTCTGAGGAGGGTGAAGTGAAAGACTTTAATTATCTTGGCTGGGGATTGGAGATAGCTTTCACATTTCTTATGTCAGTCATCGTGTTCCAGGTCATGATCCCCATTTCTTTGTACATATCAATGGAGCTTGTCCGGCTTGGTCAGGCATACTTCATGGTCCGAGATACCCAAATGTATGATGAGGCCTCAAATACAAAATTTCAGTGTAGGGCTTTGAATATAAATGAAGATTTAGGACAAGTAAAGTATATATTCTCAGATAAAACAGGTACACTAACAGAGAACAAGATGGAATTTCATTGTGCTAGCATTATGGGAGTTGATTACAGCGGTGGAGAAGCTAACACAGAAACTGAACATGTTGGCCATGCTATCGAAGGTAATAAACTTTGCTTTTGGAGGATTAACTGCTATCTTTTCTTTCAGCTGACAGAACCATAACTTATTCATCCTAAATTCTTCCTTTTGGATTTTTTATTTATAACTTGGTTACAGTGAATGGGAAGATTTTGAGACCAAAGATGAAGGTGAAGACTGATCCAGAGTTACTACAGTTGGCAAGAAGTGGAAATGGCACAAAGGAAGGAAAATGTATTTATAATTTCTTCCTTGCATTGGCAGCTTGCAACACCATTGTACCTATCGTCATAGACACATCTGATCCAACCTTGAAATTGGTAGATTATCAAGGGGAGTCCCCAGACGAACAAGCATTGGTTTATGCTGCAGCTGCATATGGGTTTATGCTTGTAGAACGTACTTCTGGCCATATAGTTATTGATATTCGAGGAGAAAAACAAAGGTAAATAAGAAGCGGTATTTCCCTTTTCTTTTCTTTCTTTTCTCTTTTCTTCTTCAACTTACTACTTTAGGAGACCAAAGGCCAGTAGCACCAGTATCACCAACAGCAGTAATATGACAAGCACAGCCCAGGAGAATTATGACTGATGCAGGATAGATAAACAGGAGAGAGAATAGGGGAAAAATAAAAGAAATACGGGAGAGGTTAGTGAAGAAAGGGAAGAAAATAGAAGAAACCATGAAAACTTGAGGACAAAGGGGAAAAACTCTCAACAGTCGTTTTAATTGCTTTTCATCAGCCATGTGTTATCTTAAAATCCTAAGTGAAGCATCCTTTTATATTCGCCAAGCGCTCTCAAGGAGTACCTAAATCCTAATCACAGTGAGAAAGTCGAACTCTTGAATTCTAGCTTAAAGTAAAACCCAAGTTCTTAAATTGTCTAAAAAATTTAATGATGTGTGGAAATGTTAGAATACAGATCCTTTCAGTGTATTTTTTACACTAGAAAAACTCGATCTTAGCTTTATTGGTTTCACGATCATTTTCCCCCATTTGATGAAGACTTGAATTTGGATTTTGAAATGTCTGAAATATCAACAAGTACAGTCTCTGGACATGCAATTCAGAGATTTGATACCACCTTGATTCACATCCTGAAGTCAGGTTGCCTGGAAAATTGTAAAAATTTGACGAATATGTATCCTACATCCTTAGGAAGGTTTCAATCTTCATTTGCAAAAATAATGGGATTATATTTTTCTGTCTCTTAACTTTTATTGATATTCATAGTTCTGCTTGTTTTGTCTTTACAATCTTCAAGGCTATCTTTAGCATCTTGCTTCGAAAATTTGAAAATTTGTTGTGCTACATTCAATTCTTTTCGGCGTCTCAAGTGCATTGTAATACAGTAATACCATCAAGTTGTTACTTCATTTTCGTTATTATGGAAAATGCTTAATGACGTAATTCCTATAGTTCTTTTTACAGATTTGGTTTGGTTTTTTAAGAGTAATGCTGGATTTCAGTTTATTGAGTGCCCTCAGTTATGACCCTTAATTGACCATGTTTTTTCTGAATGCTTGATTATGATACTGTCAATTGACAGTGTGCTTTTTTTATTAAATAGCAGAACATTTAGCTGGTTTGTTAAACTGAAAATAGTAGATACTGCAGACCTATTAGAGTCTCTTTAAATTTCAAAATTCCTAACTCTTTATTTGTGTTAAGCAAGCCGGGAATCACTTCATTATTTATATTACATTTGTTTTTAATTTTTATGGACGCAAATTGCTAAAACTTCTTATAAGAAGTTTCTTCCCCAAAATTTTTGTGACCCATATGTGATGACATATCTGCATCAAGCAATTATTTCAATCGGTTGCCAGGTGAGCAACAAAGAGAAGAATTTATCGATGAGATATCTAGTTTCTAAAATTTTTGTTTTGTTTTATTCTAGTAAATAGATTCAATAATAATTAATGGGGACCAAGCACTAGAAGTGGTAGACCTGGTGTTAGTGTTAGTGCCTTAAAACTGATATTTGTTGCAAGAAATAATAATCATATTATTTCTCTTCATGGGCAATGCAGGTTCAATGTTTTGGGTTTGCATGAGTTTGACAGTGACAGAAAGAGAATGTCTGTAATATTAGGGTGCCCTGACAAGTCTGTGCAAGTCTTCGTAAAGGGTGCTGACACATCCATGTTTAGTGTGATTGACAAATCTCTTTCCATGAATGTTATGCATGCAACTGAAGCCCACCTTCACGCTTACTCCTCTCGGGGCTTGAGAACCCTTGTTGTTGGCATGAGGGAACTCAGTGATAGAAAGTTCGAACAATGGCACTCTTCCTTTGAACATGCAAGCACTGCACTGATTGGTAGGGCTGCATTGCTCCGCAAAGTTGCAAGCACTGTGGAAAATAATCTTTCCATACTTGGTGCCTCTGGTATTGAAGATAAGTTGCAACAAGGTGTGCCAGAAGCCATAGAGTCTCTTAGAATCGCAGGGATGAAAGTGTGGGTTCTCACTGGGGACAAGCAAGAAACGGCCATATCAATTGGCTACTCCTCAAAGCTCCTAACAGCAAAGATGACCCAGGTTACAATAAACAGCAACTCTAAGGAGTCATGTAGGAAAAGTTTACAAGATGCTATTGTTATGGTGAAGAAGCTGACGACAGTTCCTGCAGTCATGAATGGTGCTGAGATTGATTCCGTAGCTGGTGTAACTCCTGTGGCCTTGATTATTGATGGTACCAGCCTTGTGTATGTACTTGACAGTGAACTTGAAGAGCAGGTACTCACCAATTGGCCCTAGTCTTCTCAATTTCTTTGCTTGTTGGTGATATCTAATATGATACTACAGCTCTACTTATCCTGATTCGCAGCTCTTCCAATTAGCTGGTTTTTGTTCTGTGGTTCTATGTTGCCGAGTTGCTCCATTGCAAAAAGCTGGAATTGTTGCCCTTGTAAAGAACAGGACTGATGACATGACACTGGCCATTGGGGATGGTGATTATTTTCTCATGATTTTTAGTTGACATCTTTATACCCCAAAATTGAAATACAAAAACATATATATATATAAAGTGTGCTCCTTGGTGTTTAAACTGATATTGGAGATTCTATTGGATGATAAATAGGTGCAAACGACGTTGCAATGATACAAATGGCAGATGTAGGAGTTGGGATATCTGGTCAAGAGGGTCGGCAAGCTGTGATGGCTTCTGATTTTGCACTGGGACAGTTCAAATTCCTGGTGCCACTTTTATTGGTCCATGGACATTGGAACTACCAGAGGATGGGTTACATGATCCTATACAATTTTTACAGGAATGCAGTACTTGTTCTTGTGTTATTTTGGTGAGTAATTTTTGGTGGGTCAATTTTTTAACTTCCATGATTCTTGGTTGGTAAGATATGTTTTGTTTGTACAAACCTGATTTAGTAAATCATTTGAGCCAAATGTTGTTTTTAGTTACCTGAAAGTTTATGGTAAAGTTTTTTAAATGACATTTCCTACAAAGTAGTTATCAAGATTATAGATATAATTTGTGCAAAGGTGGAGCATATGAGAAGAATGATGGGAAACTCAATATATAACTGAAGTGTTGTATTCTTGATGACATGCTTAATTGTGTTGATGGTAATTTGTTTTGTGTAGGTATGTGCTCTTTACTGCTTTCACTTTGACAACAGCTGTCACTCAGTGGAGCAGTGTGTTGTACTCTATAATATATACATCAGTTCCCACAATTGTGGTTGCTATTCTTGACAAGGATCTAAAAAGGAGGACACTTCTTACATATCCACAACTTTATGGAGCTGGCCATCGAAAAGAGTGCTTCAACTTGAAACTATTTTGGGTGACAATGCTTGACACCTTGTGGCAAAGCCTTGCTGTCTTCTTGATCCCCCTCTTTGCATACTGGGGCAGCACAATTGATGGATCAAGTATAGGAGATCTTTGGACAATCGCGGTTGTTATTTTGGTCAATTTACACTTGGCAATGGATATTAACCGATGGAATTGGATTACTCATGCTGCCATTTGGGGATCTGTAATTGCAACTTTTATTTGTGTCATCGTTATTGATGCTTTACCAACAATGCCTGGTTATTGGTAAGCCTCACCTAATATCTAACTAATATATTATAACATGCCAAATAGTCAGTCATATACCTTGTTCAGAACCCTGGAACACAACCAAAAGCATATTTTTCTTCCTGTCTTTTCTGCATAATAGATTTCCAATGCATAGCAACATTGTTTTTAGGTTGTTGGTTGGGTTTTTAGGTAAAGTTTGTTGAATGAACTGTTTTAGAAACATAAAATGGTTTCCGATGAACTCTTTGTAAATTTATATATCTAGAGTATATCATCAGTCAAAAAGAACGACCTTGTCTTCTTTTCACATGTGCATTTGTCTTTTGCTTTGCTCTCTACTTGTCCTTTGGTTATTATCTATATCTCTTAAAGCAGTTTTTTTCTCATCTTACCATGGTTATTTCTAACTCCTGAACTACTCGAGACTATATATTTTCCTCACTTCACCATGTATGAGGAATAGGATTGACGAATGTGGTAGCAATAGCTTAGGACATTGTAGAAATGACTATTATGAGAAAACATGCTATAGACCGGAAAAAATGTCATATATTTGATTTTGAATTGTCAATAGTTTGCACTGTACAATAGAAAGGTCCATTGTTTTCTACTTAATTGAAGATTTTATGGAAATTTAGTATTACACTGGTTCAAAAATCTCTGAGACTTCTGTTTGTTTGATGATTTCACAGGGCCATCTTCGAAGTCACAAAAACGGGATTGTTTTGGTTGTGTTTGCTTGCTATAGTTGTCGTGGCAATTGTTCCTCGCTTTGTTGTAAAATTTATTTGTGAATATTATAGACCTTGTGATGTCCATATTGCGAGGGAAATTGAGAAATTTGGGAATTGGAGGGAGTCACAAGATGTACAAATAGAAATGAATCCAATCTCAAATTCTGAAAGGAGGTGAAAGGTGATTTTCTTCCTTGTGCATCTCCTTAATTCCTTTTACAACGGGTCATATTCTTTTAGGCTTCATAAGAGTACCACTCTTCGAGTTGCCTGATTTTCATTACTTGCTATCCGAAGGGTAGTGTAAACATGTAGGCTTGTGTTTCATCTTCTATTTGTTAATTAATATTGTAAATTAGCAAGGTCTACAGCTTAGGATGTAACCCACATAAATGAGATTTTCTTTTACTTTCATTTCCTTTTGTTGGTTAAATATACAAGAGGTTACACGCAAGGCTTTTCTTTCTAATTGTATATTCTATCCATAGAGAACTCATTAGCTATACTTTCTTTAATGGCATTCGAAAGTTTTGTTAATTCAGAACTTTGATTAAAGAAATGTTAGTGACATTGTTCAGTGTATTTTTGTTCAATAAGTACTTTATTCTTTTACTCTATGGGTAGATTAATTCAATTAGGTAGTATTGAATCGTAATTTTCTTATATAAACTATTATTGCTCGCTTTATGCGCATGAGAGTATATTTTTAATTTCAGATATCGAGTTAAAATTCACTTAGTTTAAATATAAAAATACGTAGTCATAGTTGATATTTTTTTTTAGATTATCAAAAATATATATTTTAATACAAATAAAAATTTTATTAAAAAGTTATAAACAGACTATGCCTACAGTTATAAGTTATAATTATTTATTAATAAATTAGGAATCGTTGTAATTCTATTATTATAATGTTTTTACGGAAAGAGACTTATTATTTTTATACCTTTATGAAATACTTAAAATAAATATAGATCATCGTATATTTAACTATAACATAACGTGATCTTTAATTTGTAATAAATTAAAATTTATATATATATATATTCTATGATACAGACATTGTTTCCGAGACAAATAATTAATGAAAAGTAAATTAATATGGAAGAGGTACAAATCCGGAAGAAACCATAATTCATAAGTAGGAGCCGTGTGCAAATGGTGTTGTGGACGTTAACCATGGTGCAATGCAACCCAATAATTAGGCTTCAATAGCCTTAAATGACAGCTTTAATAAAATATAATAATTTGGCCTCAGTGACCTTAATTTTAGATTGCATTTTAGTGAAAGGCACATATTATGTGATATCACTATTCTTTATTAATATTTTCCTGTGACCTTAATCTTTCCTACTTCACTTTTAATGTATAGTTTCTTGTTTCATATATATATATATATATATAATATAGTAAAAGAAAAGGACAAGTTTCTGTTCAACCAATTTTCTTTTTAAATTTTTTTTTTTTTTTTTGGTAGGGTTTCATGGTATAAGAGTTGCAAGAATTTGAATTTCTTTGGCTTTGTAAACATATTTCAATTTGAGTTTTTAGTTATTATAGGTAATTATTACGTGCTCGTATTGCTCCATTATTTGGTCTCAACAACTTGTCTTCAACTTGGGCAATTTTTCATTTGCAACCTGTTTTCAATTTTTTGTAATTTTATGAATTATTAAAATTTTGATTCTATATCTATCAAATTTAATGGAAATAACTATCATCTTTAAAGATTTCTTTTCATATAAAGAAAAAAAAATTATCTAAAACTTTAAATAGATCATTAGAAGAACCAATTGATGACAAAAAAAAAAAAAAAAGATTAAACAGAAAGCAAATGTTTTGGATTTGATGGAGAAAGATACTACTCAAAGTTTAAGATCTTTTTATATTGGCAATACAATTTGGGCTCATGTTAAGAAAATATATTTTCAAGCAAACCATGTTAGACAATATGAAGTAAAATATGTGATTGCTAAACTTAATCAAGATGATAAGATATAAGAAATCGTTACTTTAGTTATTGGGATTATGGCCCGAATAGATGTAGTGTCCCTGAGGCTTGTTGAGAATTCAACCTATCATGAGCTAGAAAAAGAAAGAGATAAAAGTAGAGTGCTTCAATTCCTCGTGAAACTCATACATTATAGCAAAGTGCAGTGTCGATTTTGCAATGGTATTGGGCATATACAGGCCCATAGCAAGAAGAGGAAAGAATGCAACTATTATAAAATAAAAAGAAGGAACATGTGATTCATGAAATTTGACTTTTATAAATGAATAAACAAAACCAATCTACATTTTTTTATTTTTAGTTTCGGCAAAGAATGTTATAATGGTGACTCTTTTAATATCAACTTAAATTTTCCTATGATTTTATACAATAAATTGTTCAAACTACCTCACTTTATTATGTGCTACTTCTTTTGTCCTTTTATGATGCTGGTTTATTAGGTAAAATAAGTCCCTTATCTCCATGGTTCCTTGACTCTACAACCTTTGATCACATGTCTAATTATAAACACAACTTTTCAAAACTTTACCCTTATCCACCAAGTCATTTTATTATTACTATTAATGTAGAAAAGTTATATATCAAAGGAATTAAAACACTTTCTTCAAAAAGATCTCTTCCACTTTCTAATTCTCTTTATGTTCCAAACTTGATTATAAGTTTAATTCTATTTGTCACTTGGTTAATCAAAATTGCTCAATTAATTCTTCTCCATCAGGTTGTGCTATACAAGATCTTTAAATTAACAAGGTGATAAAAAAAGGGTATAAAGAAGGACAAATATTTCACTTGAACTTGGATAATTTATAATCTCTTAATCATAAAGATAATGATCTTTTCTTCCATTATGTAGTTCTATTTTGTTTTCAAATAATATTTTAATTGTTAATAATAGAAGTTGTGTTTTTAGCAGCAATGCCCTAGACATTTTCATGCAAGTAAACTTAAAAACATATATCAATCTGGCGTACTTCTTGCTAAATTAAATTGTAGCATTGATTTCTTGAAATTAAATTATAAAATTTGTTCTCTTGGTAAAGCTACCAAGTTACCTTTTGCTTAGAGTTCTTATAATATTGATGCATCATGTGATTTAATTCTTACTGAATTATGGGGACCATTAAAATCTTTCTCTCAATTGAGTTATATTTTTTTATTGTTTATTGACTATTTTACACAATTTACTTTGGTATTTTTCTTATGTCGTAAATTTGATCTTACCAATATTGCAATAACCTTTTATCAAAATGATCGAGAAACAATTTGAAAATACCATTAAGATATTTAGATATAATCATAGAGTATTTTGCTCGTCTTAACTTATCATTTAAAAAAAAAAAAATTTACATCAATTATCATCTCCCCGAACCCTAGGACACAACAGAGTAGTTGCAAAAAAATGTTATGATTTTGTAGTTTTTAGATGGAAGTTATTCATATAGTTATTTGTCTTGTTAACCAACAACCTATACCTATACTTGAAAATATAATACATTGTTTCACTTGAAGAAAGCTCTCACGTACTTTCACCTTAGTGTCTTCGACCGTGTGTGGTTTGTTTTATTGCCTCCAAATGAACAGATAAAATTATCTCCTGAAGTTGCCAAATATGTTTTTCTAAGTTATAGTAACAAACATAAATAATAATTTTACTATGTTTTTCAAGCAAAAAGGTCACATTTCTTGTCATGTAACTTTTTTCGAGAACGCATATCATTTTTTTATCTCCTTTTGTGCCTCTTAGATTTCACATAATAAGTCAATTTCTTTTATGCCTTAGAGACACTTTAGAGAGTAATTACTCAAGTTCAAGTATAAATATATCATCAATGCCTCAATCTAACCATATTTTTGAAGGTCCACGACCTCTGTAGTCACTAACCATGCCTTATCCTTCAATTTCACCCCAATAACATTAGTATAATCGTTCTAATTTTGGATAGCCTCCAAACTAGTATGATTACTCTCCTGAATATTATGGTCCTTCTATTGCTTATATTAACACTCTTGATCTTATTCCATATCATCTATCTATAGACAAGCAATGATTAGTGCATGTCAAAAAGGGCAATGGATGAGGAAATTTTAGTTCTTAAGGTAAATTAGACTTAGGATTTAGATCCTGCTCCATCTTATGCCTTTACAATTAATAAAGAATGGATATATACTATTAAACTTAAGCATGATGGTTATAATTGATAAGTGTAAAACCAAACTAATGGCTTACGAATGCAGATGCATTTGGTATTAACTCTTTTTTGAGTTGAAATTTCGCCCTATAAATTTCTTTTTTCTCATGAAACTTCTAAATTTTCTTGTGATGAATGCAATTTCCTCATCACTTTTTTCATATGATGTAGAAGCTTTGAGAACAATAAATTTTTTATATATTTTTCTTATCTTCTCTCTTATTTATTATGAGTTCATAGGTAAGGAGTGCTCCCAAAGGCTCATCAAGGCTTAATTTCTTGAGGTCGTTAATTTCTTGTATGGTCGTCACCTTTCCATCTCACGATCTAAGCAGACACCTAAAAACCTTTTTTACTAATCCATCATTAGGGTAGATTTTTTTTAATAGATTTAAACAATTAATAATATCAGTGAATCTAGTAAACATCTATGTGATGCATTCATTTTATTGCATTTTAAGAATTTTATAATTGTGCACTAACATGTTTATTTGTGATTCTTTAACTTGGTTGGTTCCTTCACGTGTAACGTCTTGATTTCTTTGGCTGAATTACAAGTAAATATTTTATTATATTCACTTACATCAAGTCCACAGTATAGAGAATCAATTGTTGTATTTGATAAAGGTTTTATTAGGTTTTGTGTCTCATTAGTGTGTTTCACTTTTATTTGTGAAGAGAAAAGATGAAAATACGAGACTTTACATTAATTATCGTGAATTGAATAAGGTAACAGTAAAAAAACAAGTATCATTTATTGTGAATCAACGAATTATTCGATCAATTATAAGGAGTTAGTATATTTTCAAGAAATTAATTTCTGAATTAGTTACCATTAACTAGAAATCAAGATTGAAGATATTCACAAGTCAACATCATGGGTATTATAAGTTTATTGTAATGTCTTTCCACTAACTAATACACCAACCGTAACGGCCCCGAAAATTTAAAAGGAAATGCATATAATAATTTGAGTGCGGAAGCGAAATAAAGGTTAAGGTTAACATCCCTTATATGATAACTTAAAAGTACTAAACAAACATCACGGAATAAATTCTCTGAAAAAAATACGAGAACTGAAAAAAAAATTAAGGAAACTATAAAGTATATAGCTTCTACTCGCAGCCTTCTTGCGGATCGGGCTCGGAAACCAGGTTCTGCTGATCTGAAATGGTTAAATAAGAGGTTAGCTACACTAGCCCAGTAAGGACATCACACTATATCGCCAGCACAGAAATAAATGTTGGTAGAAAACCCAAAACAACCAATGGAGCACAAATTTTAAACAATACATTTATTAAAAATAAAATAATTTTCCTTTTTACTTACCATTGGGGAATATGTGGAAACAACTTGTAAGGACAATAACATCATACAGATCATAACTTCATGCACAATTAGTAACATAGAACATATTATAAATTCATATTCATTAACAATAACTAATCATCACTGTTTTCTCGTTTCACCAGTCTACTAGTATCCATGGAGATCCATAGGGGTGTTCCCGCTACACGTGAACCATTTTCCTTAACAACCTTAATTCCAGGGTCGTCCCCATACCCTATCCAGTATGAGCGCCAAGACATTAAACCTTAATATCTTGTCCGGTATGAGGGTGAAACGGGCCGTCCGCATACCCCGTTCGGTATCAGCGCCAAATGACCAAGTCTCCATACCCCGTCCGGTATGAGACAACGTTCACGGTAGGGTTCCCTATGAATCTGGTCCGTCCACCATCTCCTAGGATATCTAGTGAGACTGTCATCTTATCTGTTTATTAGATCACATCCCCTTCCTGTTTATCCTTAATCTCCGTTACCAAATTAAACACAATCACATGAAAAATGAACATACACCCGATAATACAATCATATCTTAAATTCTAAAATCACACAGTGGTCAAGTAATACAGTAATACATGCATTTAAAATCATAAAATAGATAAACCAGATACCATCATGCATTTAAACTGTAAAATAAATCAACAGAAAATAATGTTCGATTTTGGGCTCCATTAACAATCCGTAATTAATTATGCATATTTATCTAACTTGTAAAAAGAACCATATTATTATTTATTCAGACTTCACATCTATGATAGGAACTAGGGCGAGGGGCCCTTATCTGATTTGACACCGAAAACTAAATGGTTACTGCGCTCACGAGTGGTCCTTGGGTTCCCTAAATTTTTCTTCGGGAACTGAAACGTGCTTACGGTACCTACACATGTCCCAAATAACTCAAAAATCAGACCCAGGGCCTACTCGGCCAATTTCAAAATTACAGCACGGCGGCTTTGCCGTGCTCCAATGATGGTGCCGCCGGCCGCGTCGACGACCCTCCTTGGGTTGGCTGTTTTTGGCCAAATTCAGCCAAACTTGCATCGGTTTTTGCGAGAAAACACACTTAGGGTCCTTGGTGGGTCAAAAAAACGTAGAAAACCAAAACTCACCAGTGGTGGGGCTCCCGGTGCGGCGGCTCCTCCGGCTCACGTTACGATTAGGTGTTTTACTTCGGTCAACCTCGTTTGGCGGTCAAAAATTACTCCGGTGCGACGGCGGGTGGCAGCAGTCGGCTCCCCCGGTGGCTGGGTTGTCTTCTCCCACGAGGGGGCTCTAGCGGGCTAGGGGTAGGGTTTGTGTGCGGATGAGGTTATTTATACCCATCTACTTTTGATCATGACCGTCCATCACTTTTTATCTGAACCGTCCGATCGTGATTAAACAGAGAGTAAATTTGGGCCATTCATCGCGTTTTGAATCTAGGCTGTTCGTGCTCGCGGGAACGGATGTCAGCTGTTCGATCGCGCGTACGCGGATCGCCCATGTGGTTCCCCCCACGTGGCCTCCCACGTCAGCACCTTTGCCACCTAGCACGTCCCGCTTCGTCGGGGCTGCTGACCGGGCATCTAACGTGGCGTAATTTTTTTAAATTATGTTTTGACCTCTGATTTCTTATTTTTCTTTCAAAAATACCCATAGAACCCAAATTTTCACCCCTTTTTCCTAAAATTGTTTTCAATTAAATCCTTAACTAATTTTTTACCTTTTTATTATTAGTATTATTATTATTTTCATTAAATCAAATTAAAATAAAATAATTTAAATTAAATTCAATTAATAAATAATTATATTTATTAAAAAATAAAATAAAATAAAAAAATATATATTGGGTGTTACAACTCTCCCCCCTTCTAAAAGAAATTTGGTCCCACAAATTTGTCTCATACTCTCGATTGAACAGCTAGGAATACTGGGCTCTAAAGTCTTATTCTAGCTTCCATGTAGCCTCCCTTGGTGTGTGGTTTTACCAAATGACCTTTACAAATGGTATTTTTCGGTTACGGAGTAACCTGCTCTTTTGATCGGCAAAGCTGACTGGTACTTCCTCGTAGAATAAATTCTCATGGAGTGGAAGGCGTTCGTGGGCTAAGACATGAGAGGGGTCTAAATTGTACTTGCGTAGCATGGACACATGAAACACATTGTGGTTCTTATAAAGTTCCGGAGGCAGTGCTAGTCTATAGGTGACGGTACCAATCCTGTCTAAGACTTTAAATGGCCCAATAAATTGGGGGTTCAGTTTCTCCCTCATACCGAACCTACTGATTCCCTTGAATGGGGTGACTTTGAGGAACATCCGGTCGCCTTCCTTAAATTTTAAATCTCTCCTCCGGGTGTCCACATAACTCTTCTACTGCTCTGAGTCATCTGAATGTTCTTCTTGATCTTAACTATTTTGGATGTAGTCTCCTCTACCAGCTTTGGGCCGAACAGTTTTCTATCGCCCACTTCTTCCCAATAAATCGGCGATCTGCATGGGCGCCCATATAACTCCTCATACGGATCCATACCAATACTCACTTAGTAGCTGTTGTTGTAGGCGAACTCTATCAAGGGTAGATGGTCGTCCGATTGGCTCCCGGAGTCAAGGATACAAGCTCGTAGCATGTCTTCAAGTGTACGAATTGTCTTTTCTGACTGTCCATCAGTCTGAGGGTAGAAAGCAGTATTGAGGGACAGCTTCATTCTCATGGCTTGCTGAAAGCTACTCCAAAATCGAGAAGTAAACCTGGGGTCCCTGTCGGACACCACTGTCACTAGGACTCCACACAATCTGACTATTTTTCGGATATATATTATTGCTAACTTGTCCAAGGGATTGGTCATCCTGATGGTCAAAAAGTGAGAAGACTTGGTAAACTGGTCAACAATTACCCAGATGGCATCATGTCTTGAGCGTGTCTTAGGTAACCCTGTCACGAAGTCCATGGTGATATATTCCCACTTTCACTATGGGATCGGTAATGGCTGAACCCACCTGGGCACTGATGCTCTGACTTGACCTACTAACATACCAAACATTTAGACACAAAGTCAGCTATGTCTCTTTTCATCCCGTTCCACCAAAACTGGGGTCACATACTTTGGTACATGTTAGTGCTTCTTGGATGCATGACAAACTTTGAGCTATGAGCCTCTGTCTTGATGTCTCTCTTTAACTCACTGTCATCTGAAACACACACCCTATCTTGGAATTGGAGTAACCCATTAGCGGAGACTCAAAATTCTGAACTAACTCCCTGTTCTACATCGTTCTTGAGGGCTACTAGGGCAGGATTAGCTGACTGATTTTCCCTTATTCTCTGGATTAACTTAGACTGGACGATCAGATGACCCAAACATGTGACTCTCCTCAAGTCCTGAAGTCGAACCTGTTGTATGGTCCCAATTTGCCTGCATTTTGAAATCATCAAATGGGCTAATATACCTGCACTTTTTTTGCTGAGTGCATCGACTACCACGTTGTCCTTACTCGGATGGTACAAAATGTCACAATCATAGTCCTTAAGAAGTTCTATCCACCTTCTTTGACGCATGTTGAGATCCTTTTGAGTGAATATGTGTTTTAAACTCTTGTGATCGGTATAGATCTGAAAGATCTCTTCATATAAATAATGGTGCCAAGTCTTCAAGGCGTGTATGATTGCGGCAAGCTCTAAATCATGGGTGGGATAATTTTTCTCATGACTGTTTAACTGTCTGAACTCATAGGCTATGACTTTTCCATGCTGCATTAGAACATAACCCAGGCCTAGATAGGAGGCATCATTGTAAACTATATATCCCCCCGATCCACTCAGTAAGGCCAGAACAGGTGCAGTAATGAGCCACTTCTTTAGTTCTGAAAAACTTCTTTCACAGTCCTCATTCCACTCAAACTTAGCATTCTTCTTTATGAGTTGGGTTAAGGGAGCAGCTAGACTAGAAAATCATTCAACAAACCTGCGGTAATAGCCCACCATTCTCAGAAAGCTACAGATTTCTTTAACTGATGTAAATTTCTCCCTGCCGAGCACTGCTTCAACCTTTTCAGGGTTCATTGATACTCCATCATTTAATATGATGTGTCCCAGGAAAGTGGTCTGCTCAAGCCAAAATCTACACTTACTAAACTTTGCATACAGCTTCTTTCTTCTAAGAACCTACAAAACATGAGCTAGATGGTGAGTATGTTCCTCTATGCTTTTTGAATAAATCAGGATGTCATCGATGAACACGATAACAAATTGATCTTAGAATTGTCTGAAGACCCTATTCATCATATCCATGAAGATGGTTGGGGCGTTGGTTAGCCCAAATGGCATGATCAAGAACTCATAGTATCTGTACCTGGTTCGAAAAGCTGTCTTGGAGAAGTCTTCTATCATTATTTTCACCTGATGGTAACCTGATTGCAAGTCTATTTTGGAGAAGACATGCGCATCCTGCAACTGATCGAAGAGGTCATCAATCCTGGGAAGGGGATACTTATTTTTTATTGTGACCCTGTTCAATCATCTGTAATCAATACATAGTCTCAACGTTCTATCTCTCTTTCTAGCAAAAGTGACTCCGGCACCCCAAGGGGACACACTATGTATGATAAAACAACTATCCTGCAATTCAGTGATTTGTTTCCTCAGGTATTCCATTTCAACGCGGCTCATGCGGTAAGAAGCAACCGAAATAGGTTGGGTGTCTGGCTGTACATCTATGATGAACTCGACTTTCCTGTCTATTGACAGTCCGGGTAGTTCATTCGGAAACACATCTGAAAAGTCTTAGACTACCGGAATCTCTTGAATACAATTCTCTTTCTTCAGTTTGCCTAGTTAAAGAAAACAACAAGGTTAAGGTACTCGAAGAATAAGAAAACTTGCCATTAATGAATAAGTACTAAATAATTTTATTAATTTATAAATGGCTTCTCATTAGGAGGATTGAATACAATATTTTTGCAATAACAATCTACGGTAGCGTGATACGCTGCTAGCCAATTCATCCCTAAAATTATATCAAAATCTCCCGTGTCTAATTCTATTAGGTCTACACTTAGTTTTTTATTTGCTATCTCTACGGCATAAGCCCTGTAGACAACTTCTTCCAATAGTGTTATACTCCCAACAGTAGACAGAAACAACATATAATCAAGTTTATCAGGTAATATATTAAATTTTGATGCAAAAATAGGTGAAACAAATGAATGCGATGCACCAGTGTCAATCAAAACATGAACAAAATAGTTACAGATAGTGTACATACTATGTACCACGTCTAGGTCGGCTTAGGCATCCTCCTGGTTGAGGTTGTAAGCTCTGCCGTGAATAAGAGGTTTGCCCTGATTCTGGTTCTTTGGGCACTCTCTCGCATAATGTTGGGCACTACCACATATGCGACAGGTGTTGTTGAGGCAGTAGCAAGGTCGGTCCCCGTGATCCCTGCCGCAATGCTGACAGATCTTACTACGTCCTACCACTAGAGTCTGAGGGGGAGCCTGGATCACCGGCCTGGGCCTCTTGTTCTGTTGGACAGACACAGTAGGTGCTGGTCTGTGGGGTAGAGTTGAGGGTCTTAGGTTTTCTGCTGCCTGAGGGAGGGTGTAGATGTTCCTCTCCACTAGTTGTGCCTTGGCCAGAACGGCCGAATAAGTCTTAAGCTCCAGCACGAACAAATGCTGCCTGATCTCTGGGCGAAGGCCCCACTAGAATCTCCTAGCCTTCCTACTATCATCCAACAGTGTTTCAGGGGAGTATTGGCCCAACTCCAAGAACTTACGAGCATATTCTGACATAGTCATGTTCTCTTGGACCAAGTGGACGAACTTTATCTCCTTCAGATGTTGGAGATGCTCTGGGAGGTACTTTGCATGAAAGGCTGCTAGGAACTGTTCCCAAGTAACTGGAACGGGCAGGGTAGTCTGCTTGAGTTCCCACCAGCGGTCTGCTTCTCCCACTAGCATGTAGGTAGCAAGGGTGACCTTCTGCTTAGAAGTCACCCCTAAGGTCTTGAAGGCCTTCTCAGTCTCTGCCAACTAGTACTCAGCATTTTTAAAAGATGATCCACCTACAAAAGTGGATGGGTTCAGTCTTGTACCTCTCTATATAGCTCGGGTCAATCGTGGGAGGAACTAGGTCACGTGGAAAAGGGACTGAGCCAGGCTGATGGTAGACTAGGGGGCCCTGTGGTGGTACTTGTTGATACGGTGGGGGCACCGGATTGTACTGTGGTGGTGCCGGGAGGTACTGTGGTTGGGGTACCGAATCATATTGCGGTGGTGCTGGGTGGTACTGTGGAGGAGCAGGGTCGTACCGGGGTGGCTCAGGATCCTCTCGCTGCTGTGGTGGCTCAACTTGTGGCAGTGGGGGGGCATGTAGCTCCCTCCTCTCCACTCGACCCTGCTGGGTTGCAATGAGTCTCTCTAACATCTCAAGTATCCTGTCCAAATCTTTCCTGAGCGAACTATCCCGAGCTGCTCGGTTTAGTGGGGGTCTTCTTTTTCTCGTCTCTTTGTACCTGCATTTCACAATGAAGGGTTGAGTGATAATTTATTGTTTGGTGTTTCTCTAAGTATTATTGTATAAGGGACGAGTCCGAGGAACGCGGCTCTGATACCAACTGTAACGGCTCCAAAAATTTAAAAGAAAATACATATAATAATTTGAGTGCGGAAGCGAAATAAAAGTTAAGGTTAACATCCCTTACACGATAACTTAAAAGTACTAAACAAAAATCACAGAAAAAATTCTCTGAAAGAAATACGAGAAATGGAAAAAAATAAAGGAAATTATAAAGTATCTAGTTTTTACTCGAAACCTTCTTGCGGATCGGGCTCGGGAGCAGGTCATTCTGATCTGAAATGGTTAAATAAGGGTTGAGCTATACTTACCCAGTAAGAACATCACACTATATCGCCAGCACAGAAGTAAAGGTTGGTAGAAAACCAAATATAACAAATGGAGCACAAATTTTAAACCAATACATTCATTAAAAATAAAACTATTTTCCCTCTTACTTACCATTGGGGAATATGTGGAAACAACCTATAAAGACAATAACATCATACAGATCATAACTTCATGCACAATCAGCAACATAGAACATATCATAAATTCATATTCATTATCAATAATTAATCATCACCGTTTTCTCGTTTCACTAGCCTACTAGTATCCACGGGGATCCATAGGTTTAACACCCAAATTTTATCATTTTTATTTTTTAATTTATTTTAATTTATATTAAAATTTTAGTTTAATTTTTTAATATTTAATTTATAAGGTTTTAATTTAATTTAATTTAATAAAAATAAAAATAAAAATAATAATAAAATAGGGTAAAATTATTTTTGGGATTTAATTGAAATTAATTTTGGGAAAAAGGGATGAAAATTTATATTTTAGGGGTGTTTTGAAAAGAAAATCAGAAACTGGGGTCAAAACATAATTTAGAAAAGTTGTGCCACGTCAGTAGCCCCGTCAGCAGTCCCGGCCAACCAGAACACGCCGCGTGGAAAGAAACTGACGCTGGAGGCCACGCGGGATGGAGCCACGTGGGCGATCCGCGTGAACGCGATCAAACGGTCCAGATCTCACGCGTGCGGATGGCTCAGTTCTCATGCGCACGGACGGACAAGATCTCACGCGTGCAGACAGTCCAGATTGAATCACGCACAGACGGCCCAGATCGCATCGCGATGGACGATACAGATTTATTCTCATTTTAATCGCAATTAGACGGCCCAGATTAAATCGTGATGGACGGTTGAGATTAAAAGGAGAAGGTTATAAATAACCTCACCCACACCCAACCCCAAACCCTAGCCGTCAGTACCCTCGCCGGAGAAGAAGAACCAGTCACCGGAGGAGCCGGCCGTCGCCACACACTAGCGCACCGGAGGATTTTTTGACTGCCAAACGAGGTAAATTTTCTCCTATTGGCTCGTTTTTTGATGCTAAATCTGCCTATGGCCAAATTGGAGCCAAACCACCGGTCAATCGGCCGAAAAACACCGCCGAAGTCCAGCGGCGTTGCTGCAGCTTCCCTCGATTTTTGCCTCTGATGTGGCCTTTTTCGGTTCCCGTTCGATATAATTTTTACATCACTGTGATCACCGTCCTTTTTTCTACAGGTTGACCGGAGCAAAACATCAAACCGCGACTCGCGCTGGAGAAGCTGCTGCATCCGAGAGCTCCACCGCCAGTAAGTCTCAGTTTTTCGTGATTTTTTGGCCCATCGAGGGCCCTAGGGTTGTTTTATCGTAGGAACCAATGCAAGTTTGGCTGAATTTGGCCGAAAACGGTCAACTCGAGGTGGAAAGCCGCCGCAGGCGGCTGTGCTTTCGCCGAAGCACGGCGGAGCCGTCGTGTCAGAATTTCGATATTGGCCGAAAAAGGTCCTTGGGTCTGATTTGGGGTTTTTTGGGACACGTGCAGGTACCAGTAGTGCGTTTCAATTTTCCAGAAAAAATTCAAAAAATTTAGGGACAGCTCGTATGCACATTGTAGAGCCGATTTCAGACCCCGAAACAAGTAAGAATTTCTCACTCTATTTTCTATCACGGTATTAAAGCTCAATAAATAGTAAAACGACATTTTATAAATTAATACATGTGTATAATGAATTAAGGTTACTAATGGAGCCCCGAATCTGATGTATTTTTCGGTCAGTTGTTGTTTGATCTATTTTTCAGTTTTAAATGCAGTATGGTATTTGATGTATTTATTTTATGGTTTCGTATGCATGAATCACAGTTTTTTTTATTATGGTTTGAATTATGGTGAACCCGATGTTGTGTTGTTTGTTTGGTGTCCATTACTAGTTTACGTGTTTCTGTTTGATTTGATAATTGAGACCAAGGAAAATGAAAAAAGGTTATGTGAATTGATAAATAGATAATGTGGACAGCCTGACTAGATATCTTGGGAGATGGTGGACGGACCGGGTCCGTAGGGAACCCTACTAGGAACGTGGTCTCTCATATCGGACAGGGTATAGAGACCTTATGTGTTTTAGCGCCCATACCGAATGGGGTATGGGGACAGCCCGTTTCACCCTCATAACGGACGGGGTATTGAGGTTTATGGTTTTGGCACCCAAACCGGACGGGGTATGGGGACGACCCGTTTCACCCTTATACCGGACAATGTATTGAGGTTTATAGTTTTGGCGCCCATACCGGACGGAGTATGGGGACGGCCTTGGAATCAGATTATTAATGTTAATGGTTCACGTGTAGCGGGGACCCCCTATGGATCCCCATAGATACTAGTAGGCTGGTAAAAGAGGAGAATTGTTGTCTGATTATTGAAGTGCAAAAGTATAACATGTGTTATCTTACAAAGTGTATATGATTTTATAATGGTTATAATGTTATTGTTCTCATATGTTATTTTCATGAATCTCACCGAGGTAAGTGGACAGTAAAGGTTTTTATTATTAATAAATGAGTTTGTTATAAATTATGCTCCATTGGTCGTTTTTGTTTTCTACCAACCTTTACTTCTGTGGCAGTGAGATAGTGTGATGTCTTTGCTGGACTAGTGTAGCTCATTCCTTACTTAACCATTTTAGATCAGGAAGACGTGGTTCCCGAGCCCGTTCCGCAGGAAGACAGCGAGTTAGACGCCTAAAGATTTTATAGTTCTATTTATAGTTTTTATTTCGAGTATTTCTTTTAATTAACTTATTCTTTCATACGTTATTGGTTATTGTGTAAGGGATGTTAATCAGAATTTTTATTTCGCTTCCGCACTTAGAACTTTTAATACATACATCTTGATTTAAATTTCCGGGGTCGTTACAGTTAGTATTAGAGCCGCGTTCCTCGGACTCATCCCTTACACAATAATGCTTAGAGAAATACCCACCGATAAATTGTTACTCAACTCTTCCGTGTGAAATGCAGGTGCAAAGAAATGAGGAGAGGAAGACCCCCACTAAACCGAGCAGCCCGGGATGATTCATTTCGGGAAGATGTGGACAGAATAATTGAGATACTGGAAAGGATCATGGCCGCCCAGCAAGGTCGAGAGGAGAGAAGGGAGTTACCCGAACCTCCCCCACTACCACGGGTTGAGCCATCGCTACAGCAAGCGAATCCCGAGCCACCCCAGCACGAGGCTGCTCCACCACAGTACCACCCGGTACCACCACCGCAGTATGAACCAGTGCCCCAGCCACCATACTGCCCGGCACCGCCACAGTACAATCCGGTGCACCCACCATATCAGCAGGTGCCACCACAGGGCCCCCCAGTCTATCTCCAGCTGGGCCCAGTCCCTCTTCCACGGGACCCAGCTCCTTCCTTGATCGACCCAGGCTACATAGAGAGGTACAGGAGACTGAACCCTTCCACTTTTGCAGGGGCCTAGTACTGGTTGGTGGAGACATAGAAGGGTTTCAAGACCTTAGGAGTGGTTCCTGAGCAGAGGGTTACTCTTGCTTCCTACATGCTGGTGGGGGAAGCAGATCGTTGGTGGGAGCTTAAGCAGACCACTCTGCCTACACCAGCCACTTGGGAGCAGTTCTTAGCGGCCTTCCATGCAGAGTATCTCCCTGAGCACATCCGACACCTGAAGGAGATGGAGTTTGTTCAGCTGATCCAGAAAAACATGACGGTATCAGAATATGCTCGTAAGTTCCTAGAGCTGGGTCGATATTCCCTAGAGACATTGATGGATGAGGGCAAGAAGGCTAGGAGATTCCATTGGGGCCTCCGCCTAGAGATCAAACAACACTTATTGGTACTGGAGCTCAAGACATACTCAGCCATTCTAGTAAAGGCACAGATTGTGGAGAGGAGTTTCAAAACCCGTCCTCAGTCAGCAGGGAGTCACCGACCCTCGGCTCCACCCTGCAGACCAGTACCTACTGCGCCGGTCCAACCAAATAAGAGGCCCAGACCAGTGATCTAGGACCCTCCTCAGGCTCCAGAGGCAGCACGTAGAAAGATCTGCCAGCACTGTGGCATGAATCACGGGGACCGACCATGCTACCGCCTCAACAACACCTGTCGCATATGTGGTAGTGCCCAACACTATGCGAGAGAGTGCCCGAGGAACCAGAACCAAGGGAGACCTCATTTTTAGGGCAGGATTTACAACCTTACCCAACAGGATGCCGACCCCGACCCAGACGTGGTACAGGGTATGTACACTATATGTGACCATATTACTCATGTTTTATTTGACATTGGTGCATCGCATTCATTTGTTTCACATGTTTTTGCTTCCAAACTTAATGTATCACCTAATAAACTTGATTCATTGTTGTTTGTGTCTACTACTGGGGATGAAACACTATTAGGGGAAGTTATCTACAGGGCTTGTGCCTTGGAGATAGCAAATAGGAAACTGAGTGTAGACCTGATAGGGTTAGACACGGGGAATTTTGATGTAATCTTAGGAATGGATTGGTTAGCGGTGCATCACGACACCATAGATTGCTTTAACAAGAAGGTTGTATTTAATTCTCCCAATGAGGAGCCATTTATAAATTAATAAAATCATTTAGTACTTATTCCTTGATGGTAAGTTTTCTTAATTTTTTAGTACCTTAATCTTGTTATTTTCTCTAACTAGGTAAGCCCAAGAAGGAAATTTGTATCCAAGAGATTCTGGTAGTCTGAGACTTTTCAGATGTCTTTCCGGGCGAACTACTCGGACTGCCAGTGGACAGGGAAGTCGAGTTCACTATAGACTTACAGCCAGGCACCCAGCCCATTTCGGTTGCTCCTTACCGCATGAGTCGCATTGAGATGGAAGAGCTGAGGAAACAGATCACTGAATTGAAAGACAGTCGTTTTATTAGACACAATTTGTCCCCTTGGGATACTGGAGTCACTTTTGCAAGGAAAGGAGATGGAACGTTGAGACTGTGTATTGATTATAAAGGATTGAACAAGGTTATGATCAAGAACAAATATCCCCTTCCCAGAATTGATGACTTCTTCGATCAGCTGCAGGGTGCACAGGTCTTCTCTAAAATAGACCTGCGATCAGGTTACCATCAGGTGAAGATAAGAACAGAAGACATCTCCAAGACAACCTTTCGAACCAGGTACGGACACTATGAGTTCCTGGTCATGCCATTTGGGCTAACCAATGCCCCGGTAATCTTTATAGATCTGATGAACCTTCAGAGAGTTCTTGGATAAATTTATTATCGTATTCATCGATGACATCTTAGTCTACTCAAAAAACAGAGAAGAACATGCTCACCATCTTGCCCAAGTTTTGCAGGTCCTTAGAAATAAGAAGTTATATGCAAAGTTGAGTAAGTGTAGATTCTGGCTTGAGCAGACCGCCTTCCTAGGACACATCATATCGAAGGAAGGAGTATCAGTGAATCCCGAAAAGGTTGAAGTGGTACTTGATTGGGAGAAGTTGACATAAGTTAAGGAAATCCGGAGTTTCTTGGGGATGACAGGTTATTACTGCAGGTTTGTTGAAGGATTCTCCAACCTAGTAGCTCCTATAACCCGACTTATAAAAAAGAATGCCAAATTTGAGTGAAATGAGGACTACGAAAAAGTTTTTCAAAATTAAAAAAGCAGCTGACTATTGCACCCGTACTGGCTTTACTGAGTGGATCGGGGGGATATACAGTTTGTAGTGATGCCTCCTATCTAGGCCTGGGTTGTGTCCTGATGCAGCATGAAAAAGTCATAGCATATGGGTCCAGGCAGTTAAAGAATCATGAGAAGAATTATCCCACCCATGACTTGGAGCTTGCTGCAATCATACACGCCTTAAAAACCTGGTGCCACTACTTATACGGAGAGACCTTTCAGATCTATACCGATCATAAGAGTTTGAAACACATATTCACTCAGAAGGATCTGAACATGCGTCAGAGAAAGTGAATGGAACTCCTTAAAAACTATGATTGTGATATCTTATACCATCCGGGTAAGGGCAACGTGGTAGCAGATGCTCTTAGTAGGAAAAGTGCAGGTATCTTAGCCCATTTGATGGTTTTAGAACGCAGGCAAATTAGGGCCACACAACAGGTTCGACTTCAGGACTTGAGAAGAGTCACATGTTTAGGCCGTCTGACAGTCCAGCCCAAGTTAATCCAGAGAATAAGGGAAGCCCAATCAGCCGACCCCGCCCTAGTAGCCCGTAAGAACGATGCAGAATAGGGAGTGAGCTCAGAATTCTGAATCTCTGCTGATAGGTTACTCCGTTTCCAAGACAGGGTGTGTGTCCCAGACGACAGTGATAAAGAGAGACATCATGAAAGAGTCCCATAACTCGAAGTTTTCCATGCATCCCGGAAGTACCAAAATGTACCAAAGCATGCGACCCCAATTTTGATGGAATGGGATGAAGAGAGACATAGCCGACTTTGTATCCAAATGCTTAGTATGTCAGCAGATCAAGGTAGAGCATCAGCGCCCAGGTGGGCTACTTCAGCTCTTACCGATTCCGGAGTGGAAGTGGGAACACATCACCATGGACTTCGTAACGGGATTACCCAAGGCACGTTCAGGATATGACGCCATCTGGGTAATCGTTGACCGGTTTACCAAATTGTTCCACTTCTTAGCCATTAGGATGACCGACCCCTTGGACAAGTTGGCAAGAATATATATCCAGAAAATAGTCAGATTACACGGAGTTCCAGTGACAGTGTATCCGACAGGGACCCTAAATCGATTTTGGAGTAGCTTTCAGCAAGCCATGGGAACAAAGCTGTCTCTCAGTACTGCCTTCCATCCTCAGACTGATGGAAAATCAGAAAGGACAATTCATACACTTGAGGATATGCTCCTAGCATGTATCCTTGGCTTCGGGGGCCATTGGGACGACCATCTACCCCTGATAGAGTTTTCCTACAACAACAGCTACCAAACAAGCATCGACATGGCTCCATATGATGCGTTATATGGGTGCCCGTATAGATCATCGATTTGTTAGAAAGAAGTGGGCGATAGAAGATTATTCGGCCCGGAGTTGGTAGAGGAGACCACGTCTAAAATAGTTAAAATCAGAAAGAATATTCAGACGGCTCAAAGTAGGAAAAAGAGTTATGCGGACACCCGAAGGAGAGATCTAGCGTTTGAGAAAGGCTACCGGGTGTTCTTTAAGGTCACTCATTTCAAGAAAATTAGTAGGTTCGGCAGGATGAGAAAATTGAACCCCCGATTCATTGGACCTTTTGAAATCTTAGACAATATTGGTACTGCTGCCTACAGACTAGTACTGCCTCTAGAGCTCTCCAAGGTCCACAATGTGTTCCACGTATCCATGCTACGTAAGTACAACCCGGACTCCTCTCATGTCTTGGCTCATGAACCGCTTCCACTCCAAGAGGACTTATCTTATGAAGAAGTACCAGTTGGTATCACGGACCAAAAGAGCAGGATACTACGCAACTGGAAAATATAATTTGTAAAGGTCGTGTGGCAGAACCACACGCTAAGGGAGACCACCTGGGAGTTAGAATTAGATTTTAGAGCCCAGTATCCCCATTTGTTCGACCAAGAATAAGAGGCAAATTTGGGGGACTAAATTTCTTTAAGGGGGAGAGAGTTGTAACACCCAAATTTTATCATTTTTATTTTTTAATTTATTTTAATTTATATTAGAATTTTAGTTTAATTTTTCAATATTTAATTTATAAAGTTTTAATTTAATTTAATAAAAATAATAATAATTATTATTATAAAATAGGTAAAATTATTTTTGAGATTTAATTGAAATTGATTTTGAGAAAAAGTGGTGAAAATTTGGATTCTATGGGTGTTTTTGAAAAAAAATCAGAAACCAAGGGTCAAAATATAATTTAAGAAAGTTGTACCATGTGAGCAGCCACGTCAGCAACCCAGTCATTAGTCCCGGCCAACCAAAACACGCCGCGTGGCAAGGAAGCTGACGTGGGAGGCCACGCGGGACGGAGCCGCGTGGGCGATCCGCGTGCACGCGATCGAACGGTCCAGATCTCATGCGTGCGGACGTCCCATATCTCACGTGCACGGACGGCCCTGATCTCACACGTGCGGACGGCCCAGATTGAATCACGCACGGATGGCATAGATCGCATCGCGATGGACGATCCAGATTTATTCTCATTTTAATCGCGATCTGATGGCCCAAATTAAATCGTGATTGACGGCTGAGATTAAAAGGGGAAGGTTATAAATAACCTCACCCACACCCGACCCCAAATCGTAGCCGCCAGTACCCTCGTTGGAGAAGAAGAACCAGTCACCGGAGGAGCCGGCTGCTGCCACCCGTCGCCGCATCGGAGGGTTTTTCGACCGCCAAACGAGGTAAATTTTCTCATATTTGCTCGTTTTTTGATGCTGAATCCGCCTATGCCCAAATCAGAGCCAAACCACAGGTTAATCGGCCGAAAAATACCGTCGAAGTCCAGCGGCGCAACTACGACTTCCCTCGATTTTTGCCTCTGATGAGGCCCTTTCCGGTTCCCGTTCGATGCAATTTTTACACCACTATGATCACCGTCCTTTTCTCTACAAGTTGACCGGAGCAAAACATTAAACCGCGACTCGCATCGGAGAAGCTGCCGCACCTGAGAGCTTCGCTGCCGGTAAGTCTCGGTTTTTCGTGATTTTTTGGCCCACCGAGGGCCCTAGGGTTGTTTTATCGCAGGAACCAATGCAAGTTTGGCCAAATTCGGCCAAAAACGGCCAACCCGAAGCTTATCGCCGCTGCGGGCGGTGGTGCCGTCGCCGAAGCACGGCGGAGCCGCCGTGTCGGAATTCTAATATTGGCCGAAAAGGGTCCCTGGGTCAGATTTGAGATTTTTTAGGACACGTGCAGGTACCGGTAGTGCATTTCAATTTTTCAGAAAAAATTCATGAAATTTAGGGACAGCCCATAGGCATATTGTAGAACTGATTTCAGACTTCGAAACAAGTAAGGATTTCTCACTCTATTTCCTATCACGGTATTAAAGCTCAATAAATAATAAAACGACATTTCATGAATTAATACATGTATATAATGAATTAATGTTACTAATGGAGCCCGAATCTGATGTATTTTTCGGTCAGTTGTTGTTTGATCTATTTTTCAGCTTTAAATGTAGTATGGTATTTGATGTATTTATTTTATGATTTCGTATGCATGAATCATAGTTTCTTTTATTATGGTTTGAATTATGGTGAACCCGATGTTGTGTTGTTTGTTTGGTATCCATTACTAGTTTACGTGTTTATGTTTGATTTGATAATTGAGACCAAGGAAAATGAAAAAAGGTTATGTGAATTGATAAATGGATAATGTGGACAACTTTACTAGATATCTTGGGAGATGGTGGACAGACCGGGTCCGTAGGGAACCGTACCGGGAACGTAGTCTCTCATATCAGACGGGGTATGGAGACCTTATGTGTTTTGGCGCCCATACCGGACGGGGTATGGGAACGACCCATTTCAACCTCATACCGGACGGGGTATGGGAACGACCCATTTCAACCTCATACCGGACGGGGTATGGGGACGGCCTATTTCACCTTCATACCGGACGGGGTATTGAGGTTCATGGTTTTGGCGCCCATACTGGACGAGGTATTGGGACGGCCCGAGAATTAGATTATTAATGTTAATGGTTCACGTGTAGCAGGAATCCCCTATGGATCCCCATAAATACTAGTAGGCTAGTAAAATAGGAGAATTGTTGTCTGATTATTGAAGTACAAAAGTATAACATGTGTTATGTTATAAAGTGTATATGATTTTATAATGGTTATAATGTTATTGTTCTCATATGTTATTTTCATGAATCTCACCGAGGTAAGTGGACAGTAAAGGTTTTTATTATTAATAAATGGGTTTGTTATAAATTATGCTCCATTGATCATTTTTGTTTTCTACCAACCTTTTACTTCTGTGATAGTGAGATAGTGTGATGTCTTTACTAGGCTAGTGTAGCTCATTCCTTACTTAATTATTTCAGATCAGGAAGACGTGGTTCCCGAGCCCGTTCCGCAGGAAGATGGCGAGTTAGACGCCTACAGATTTTATAGTTCTATTTATAGTTTTTATTTCGAGTATTTCTTTTAATTAGCGTATTCTTTCATACGTTGGATACGTTTTTGGTTATTGTATAAGGGAATCAGAATTTTTATTTCGCTTCCACACTTAGAACTTTTAATACATATATATTCATTTAAATTTTTGGGGCTGTTACAATAGGGGTGTCCCCGCTACACATGAACTATTTTCTTTAACAATCTTAATTCCAGGGTCGTCCCCATACCCCATCCGGTATGAGTGCTAAGACATTAAATCTCAATACCCCGTCCGCTATGAGCACCAAATGACCAAGTCTCCATATCTCGTCCGGTATGAGACAACGTTCACAGTAGGGTTCCCTGTGAACCTGGTCCGTCCACTATCTCTAAAGATATCTAGTGAGGCTGTCATCTTATCTGTTTATTAGGTCACATCCCTCTCCTGTTTATCTTTTATATTCGTTACCAAATTAAACACAATCACATGAATAATGAACATGCACCTAGTAATACAATCATATCTTAAATCCCAATATCACACAGTAGTCAAGTAATACAGTAATACATGCATTAAAAATTATAGAATAGATAAACTAGATACTATCATGCATTTAAACTGTAAAATAAATCAACAGGAATCAACAGAAAACAATGTTCGATTTCGGACTCCTTTAGCAATCCGTAATTAATTATACATATTTATCTAACTCGTACAAAGGACCGTTTTATTATTTATTCAAACTTCACATCTATGATAGGAAATAGGGTGAGGAGTTCGTACTTGATTTGACACCAAAAACTAAATGGTTACTGCCCCTACGGGCGGTCTCTGGGTTTCATGAATTTTCTTTTGGGTACTAAAACGCGCTTACGGTACCTATACATCTCCTAAATAACTCAAAAATTATACCTAGGGCCTACTCGACCAATTTTGAAATTCCGGCACGGTGGTTTCTCTGTGCTCCGGTGACGGCGCTGCCGCCCACGGCGGTAACCTGCCTTGGGTTAGCTGATTTCGGCTGTTTTCGGTCGAATTCAGCCGAACTTACATTGGTTCCTGCGAGAAAACACACTTAGGGCCATCGGTGGGCCAAAAAAACGTAGAAAACCAAAACTCACCGGCGGTGTGGCTCTCCGGTGAGTTGGGTGTTTTGCTTCGATCAACCTCGTTTGGCGGTCAAAAATCACTCCGATGCGGCGGCAGGTGGTGGCGGTTGGCTCCCCGGTGACTGGGTTGTCTTCTCCGGTGAGGGGCTCTGGCAACTAGGGTTAGGGTTTGGGTGCTGATGGAGTTATTTATACCCATCTACTTTTGATCTGGGCCGTCCATCGCTTTTAATCTGGATCGTCTGATCGCGATTAAATAGGGAGTGAATCTGAGCCGTTCATCGCGATTTAATTTGAGTCGTCCGTGTTTGATCCAATCTGGGCCGTCCGTGCGCGTTTTGAATCTGAATCGTCCGTGCACGTAT
>NW_019014638.1:945643-971884 GCF_000150535.2 Carica papaya
TAGATTCCCATTTTTATTTTCTATTCTCTTCCCCAATTTCTCCCTTTTCAATTGGCAAAACAATATATTACTGAGAAGGAAAGACATTGCAAGGAACTGGATAAGGTATCGTCTCATCAAAAGTAAAAAGAATCAAGAAAGAAGACTAAAGAGGAAAAGGTTGCTCATTTTTCCCGTTTTTTTTTTCTAACAATTGTTAAAAATGGTTTGATACGTATTTTATTAAATATTACAACCATATATATGTATATATTTGGAAGATTAAAAAAGAATAAATAATTAATTACATAAAGTATATTTGACCCTTATCATTCCCATTGACCCTTATAAAGTATATTCTCAAAAAGAATAAACGTTTATCATTCTTTGTAAACATTATTCCTTTTTGAGGTGACTCTTTTAGGTAATGCTTTGTAGGTTGCTTGTAAGTGCATTTTTTCTGGGTTGTGCATGAATTGACTTATAATACTTACTGAATAGGTGATGTCTGGTCTTCTGTAGGATAGGTATATTAATTTCCCAACTAAATCTCTGATAAATTTCCTTATTTGCTAACATATTTTCTTTCTCTACCCTTAATATGTGATTAAGATCAATAAAAGTATTAGCTGGTTTATATATTAACTTGCCAGTATATCTTAACAGATCACGAGTGTATTTTTGCTAGTAAATAAAGATTTTGGATTTTGAGTGAGTGAGTTCAATTTCAAGAAAATACTTTAACTTATCTAGTTTCTTTGTTTCGAATTTTATTATTAGACATTGTTTTAGTATCAAATTTTTTTCTTGATATCTCTTGTTATGATAATGTCATCAATATATACTAAAAACGTTATAACTCCTTCTGTCTCAAAGTGCCTGATGAACAGAGTGTGATTTTTTTGTGTCTGTTTAAGTCTTAGGTTTATCATTACCCTTGCAAACCTGTCAAACTATGCAATTGGCGGTGCTTGAGTTCATAGAGTGTCTTCTTCACTTTATAGACCTTATTTAGTTCTGTTTCTCTATCAAAACTTGATGAAATATCTATGTGGATTTCTTCTTCTAAATCTCTATTTATGAGTGCATTTTTCACATCGATCTGTTGTAGTTACCAATCAAAATGAGTAGTTAATAACAACAAGATTTGCATAATGTTCATCTTGGCTAATGTTGTGAATGTCTTTTAATAGTTTGTCCCATAAATTTATGTATAACCCTTTGCTATTAGTATTGCTTTGTATCTCTCGATTGTCTTATTTATCTTATATTTAATTATAAAAACTCATTTGCATCTCACCGGTTTCTTATCTATGTGTAGATCTATCATTTCCCATATATGTTTTTTTTCAAGTGCTTGTATTTTCATAGTCATAGTATTTTTTTAATTTTTTTACAAGACAATGACCCAGATACTTCAGACTCAATATTCAAACTTATAAAAAAATTTTTATAGGATAATGAATATTTATCAAATGATACAAATTGTTAGATAAGTTAAGAAAATGTTTAGTGCATTCTTTAGTATTTTTACAAAGTGCAATAAATATATCACTATCAGACTGTATAAGTTTTTTGGAACTTACATCAATTTCACAATCAAGGTCCTATTCTTGGTTCGACTGAGGCTTGGAACTTGGAATCTTCCTCCTTGTATAGATCTAAGAAAACGTAGAGTTTGGTATGGTCTCTTGAGTAGATGAATTTTCTTGTAAATTGTGAAAACCTTTTTGTGGTGATGGTTTTGGGGTATGTAGAAAAGGTAGCAAGGTAAAGTCCATTAAGGATGTTATGTCCTTACATTCAATGTAGGCACTCTCTGAAAATAAGATTGGATGAAGTAAAATTCTTTTTTAATAAATGTGACGTCTGCATGTACATAATTTTGTACACATGGATGGTAACATTTGTACCCATTTGGGAGGAGGAGTACTACATAAATATACATACTAGAGCCTGGGGATCAAGTTTTCCTCTTAAATGAGAATGAATATAAACGAAGGCAACAAACTTAAATATCTGATGGATCAGATAGTTTGTGACACTCATTGCTGGGAAAACTTGTGAAGTGTTTCTAGAGAGCCTTTGAAGTCAAGAATGTTGGTGGACAAGCGGTTAATAATGTAGGTGACATTAATCTAATGGCTTTGCCCTAATATTATTTTGGGATATTGTTTTGGAAAAGAAAAGCTCTTTTGATGGCTAAAAGGTGGCTACTTTTACGTTCTAGTATTATGTTTCGTTATGAAGCGTGGATGCATAATGATTCATAAAGAATTCATTCTTGATGGAAGAGTGATAAAAGTGTGTGGTTAAAATAATTTTGTGTTGTTAGTGCAGAATCTTTTTCTGTAAGTCCCTAATTGAGTGTTTATCTTGCTATAGAATTAGGATATGATATGATTGTATTTAGGTTTGAGTAAGAACAAACAAAAGACTCTGGCCAATCGTTAGTAAATGACATAAACCATCAAACTCTAAAAATGTGAGGTGTGTGAGTTGGTTCCTAAGCATCATTGTGGACTAATAAAAAAGGAACTAAACTTCTTTTATTACTAATGATAAATGTTACACTCATAATTTGTATACTCACAGATAACGCAGTGTAAATTTTTATATGATGGATTCTTAAACAACAAAGGAAATATAATCTTCAAAATGGAAAAAAATAAATGTCCAAATCTTTTATGGTGGGGCCAAATCATGTGTCTTGAGTCATAGTAACGGTAGAGCAGGATCCCTAAGATCCTTCCAAGTAGTAGAGTCCGTTTCTGCTGAAGCACATCTAATTATCTTTCTCGAGTTCTGGTCCTGAAACTCACAGTAAGAAGAGTCAAATGTTATTTTGCAGTTCAAGTATTATGATAACTTATTGATGGATACAAGATTAGTTCACAGTTCGGGAACTTATAACATTTTTTAATATCAGGATAGAACTAAGTTTAATGTTGGCTTTTGCTTTCCATAATATTGAGAGAATTATTTGCAATGACAATTTTCTTATTACTTGGGTAAGGAACATATGTATGAAAATATTTAAAAGTATCGGTCATATGATTTATGGTTCCTAAATTTATAATTCAAGAATTTTCAAAGATTTACCTAATGCAGTTAAACCGTTTGAAAAGGTCCACCAATCAATTTCACAATCATTCAATCTCAGTTTTGAAAGTAGTGAGATTTGCATATGTGTCTTATTCTCATCGATTGGTTTTATGAACCTGTTTAAGAATCTTTGATGGGGTAGTTTTATATCCTAATTCTTTGCTAGAAATATTGTGCTTCCTGTGCAATTTCTAACATTTTTCTTTTGTGTATTGGGTTTTTTGTAAAACGTTCTCAGAGTGACTAACATCCTTTGCTTGTCGTCGAGATTTGGTATCTCGTGAAATCAGTGTTGAACTATTGGTGGAGCGAGGTTCTAGCATGACTCATCTTCTGCTCTTTTTCGTTGTTATAAAAAAATTTTCTTATTAAGTGATGATATTTTCTATTTTCTCAAAATTCGAACTCGTGTTAATCATATTTAGGAATTAGTCATGATTGAAATTAATGCACAGTCTTTTTTTATAAACTTTTTGAGATAGAATGCATATTTGTTGCAATCTATAGTAAGTGATACTAATTGAGTTCCTTGCTTTAATTTTTTAATATGTTAGGATATGTAAAAATTTTGAGAAAAATATTTACTTTATTTCCTCAATATATTTGGTATAACAGACAACTCATACATATACAAAATTCTCAAGTACTAATAGGAAAATTTCTCTTATAGTAGGGATACTAAATAATTACAATATTATAGGAAAAATTAATGATAAGAACTATATAGAAAAAATATAACAAATATTCAGGAAACAAAATATTCATGTCAACATTCTCCCTTAAGTTGGTGCAAAGATATTACACATGCCTAACTTGCATATCAAGTTTTGAAGAGTTTTGTTGTAGAGCTTTTTAGTGAAGATATCTGTCACCTGATTGGTAGAAGACACATGATATAAGTATAAAAAACCATCAACCACTTTATCTTTTATGAAATGACGGTCACTCTCTATGTGTTTCGTCCGATCATGTTGAATTAGATTTAGATAATACTAATGACTGCTTTATTATCACAAAACAATGATAGGTTTCCTTCTTTAAATAATTTTAATTCCTTCATTAGTTTTTTCAAATACAATAATTTACATACCCCTTGAGGCATTGATCTATTTTCTGCTTCAGCACTAGAACGGGCAATTAAACTTTGCTTCTTATTTTTTCATGTAACCAAGTTGCCTCTAACGAGTGTGTAATAACCGGTAGTTGATCTTCTATCATTTGGAGATTGAGCTCAATCAGCATCTGTAAATGTTTCTATCTTAATGTGGTCATTTGTGGAGAAGAATAAGCATTTTCCTGGTGTAGATTTCAGATATCGTAATATTCGAAAGACGGCATATAAATGAGTTTCACAAGGGTCATGCATGTATTGCTCACTAGGCTAACTGCATATGTTATATCTGGTCTGGTATGTGATAGATAAATAAGTCTTTCACTAATTTCTGATATCTTCCCATGTCAACTGATGTATCACTACAAACTTGTAGTTTGTGATTACTTTTAATAGGAGATTCTGCTGGCTTGCAACCTATCATTCCAGTCTTTTCTAACAAATTTAGAATATACTTTTTTGAGAAATGAAGATTTCTTTATTAGACCTGACAACTTCAATTCTCAGAAATACTGCAATTTTTCTAAATCTTTGATTTCAAATTCTCCAGTAAAGGAACATTCTCGAGTAAGAAGTTCTTTTACTCGAGTCTTCTTTTCTGTATCATCTTCAGTCACCACAATATCATCTACATAAATAATAAGAAAAGTGATCTCACCCTAACAATGCTTGATGAACAGGGTATGATCAACATTACTTTGCTGATATCCGAAGGAAATCATAACTCTTCTTAACCTTTCAAAAAATGTTCTTGGAAACTGTTTTAATCCACACAATGTCTTTTTTAATTTGCAAATATTTTCCTGTGTTCCTTCATTTTCAAATTCAGGTGAAATGTTCATGTACACCTCTTCCTCTAAGTTCTCATGGAGGAAGACATTTTTTACATTAAACTGGTGCAAGTCCCAATCAAGATTAACAACACAAGATAATAATATTCTGATTGTATTCATTTTTGTTACAAGTGCAGAGGTTTCCTGATAGTCAACTCTTTAGGTCTGAGCAAACCCTTTAGCTACTAATTTAACTTTGTATCTTTCAATCGATCCATCTGATTTGTGTTTTACAGAGAATACCCATTTGCAACCAACTGTTTTCTTTTTTTGTGGGAATGAAACAACCTCCCATGTTTTATTTTTTACCAATGCTGTTGTTTCTTCAATCATTGCTTCCTTCCATTTGGGATCTCGTAACGCTTCTCTCCAATCCTGTGGAATAGACACAGAGAAAACAAAAAAGACTAAGGCTCTCTAGGAGGGAGATAGAGAATCGTAAGAAACAAAGTTAGACATAGGATTTTTTGTGCAAGTTCTGATATCTTTTTTAAGAGCAATGAGTTTATCAAATAATTCATAAGGAAAAGATGATTCACCAGTATCTTCAGAAACTGAAGAAGATTCTTGACTTGAAATAGGTTGTAAGATGACTTTTCTTGTCTTATCTCTCCTTGAATACCTCTTCAAGTTTAGTTTATCCAGTTGTCCAACATTTTCTTCTTTGAACAAGGTCTTCTAACATAGAATTATCCCCTTGAATTTGACTGTCAAGAGTCACTGAATTAGACATCACCTTTTCCATTTCACTCTCCCCCTGAAGAGGTGTCGGGGAAGTGTTGAAGTATGGTTATGATTCTTGAAACGTAACAATCTATAGTCACAAAGTATTTTCTAAATGGTAGGTGATAACACTTGTAACCATTTTGAGTAGGGGAATATCGAATAAATATACATCGGAGAGCTCTAAGTTCCAATTTACTCACATTTCTAGCATGAACAAAACAAACACTTTTGGGGGAACAGTATAGAAATTTGTACTTTGTAAAACTTTCAGAGGACTTCTGAAATCAAATACCCGTAAAGGTATTCTATTAATAAAGTAGGCTGTTGAGAGAACTGCATCTCCCCAATAACTCTTAGGCAGATTCATGGTGATCATTAGTGACTTAATTACCTCCAGTATGTATCTATTTTTCCTTTCAGCAACTTCATTCTGTTCACTGGTGTAGACACAACTTGTCTAGTGAATTATCTTATTGGACTCCAAATAAGTATGGAACCCACTATCCATATATTCTGTACCATTGTCAACTCTTAGGATCTTAACTTTGGCGTTAAATTGTATACATATCATTTTATGAAATAATTGAAAATAGAAAAATACATCATTTTTTACTTTCAACAAGTAAGTCCATGTTAATAGAGTACATCGATCAATGAAAGTAACAAATCATCGATGACCAGATGGAGAGATATTTTGAGTTGGTCCCCACATATCAGAGTAAATAGTCATAAAAAAAACATAATTTCTATTATTACTAAAACGATAAAAACTTCTTTTATGTTTAGCAAATTCAGATGCATCACAATATAAAGAATCCAAAAAAATTTTCTTAAATAAAGTAGGATAAAGTTGTTCTAAAGCAAAAAAAGGAAGGGTGCCCCAACCACTGTGCCATTGTAGTATTTCTAGATTGTCTGCCTTATTTTCAATAGTGGCTTGATTCTCAATTAGATTCTGATTTCTTTTCAAAATATATGAGTCATCCTGCAGTTTATCAGTGCCAATCATTTTTCCTGTTCGAAGATCCTGAAAGATACAATAATCAGGAAAAAATTCAATTTTACAGTTTAGTTCTTGAGTAATGACACTAATATATAAAAAACGATTAGAAAAAATAGACACATGTAAAACTGAAGACAGTGTAATAGTTGAGGTACAATTAATGGAATCTGTTCCAGAAACAGGAGTGAATGACTCATCTGCTAGACAGATATTTTTTTCTTTATTATAAGAAAAATAAGTTAGAAATTCAGTAAAAGATCCTGTTATGCGTCTGTTAACTTCAAAATCTATTACCCAAATATCACGAGTAGAAATAAGGGGGAGAGAAGGAATACTTGATTTTACCACATTTGATGTACCAATAGTCGTTCGTGCAATTTTCAACAAGTCTCCTTAGTGTGTCTCGGTTTGTCACAATAATCACAATAATCACAATTATGTTAGTCTTTGGAGTGATCAGACTAAGCAATTAAATCGGCTTTTTCAACTAGTGCTATGTGGAGCATGACATTCTCCTACTTTTTTTTTGTTGTTGAATATAAGAATAAGTCTGTTCTAATGAGGGAAGGGGATCCTTACCAAGTATCTGGACTCGTATATGATCATATTAGCCAAAACATCATAAATCCGCTCATTTTCTAGCATTTTCTGAAATGTGACAGCATCCTGGGGCAATATGTTTGAAAATCTTGATAGTAATCGAGCTCTTATCATAGTTTATTAAGTTCAGAAAAATACTGAGAGATAGTCAACACTCCTTATTTTGTGCTGGGGATTTTATTCCGGAGTTCATAAATTTGAGTATCATTATCCACTTATGAATATGTAAGGGATGCTACATTCCATATTTTTGCTATAGTATCGAACAACAGGTATGTTAGGGTAATGTGAAATTGCATGGAATTAATCAATCAAGACATTAACAAAGAGTTTTTGGAGTCCCATCTATGATATTCCAAACTACTAACATCTGGTTTCTTCTCATCACTGGTAATATAACCTTGCAATCTCCTGGCTTTAATAAACAGTAAATAAAATCTTCACCGACTAAGACAATTAGTTCTTTCAAGATTTATAGGACTTATTTGCAATAACGATTTGTCAGAATTAGGAAAAATTAGTTTCTTTGCTTCTATCATGTTTTAGTACTAGAAATACAAAAATAATACTGAATATCCAATATCACAGTGAGAGAATAAACCTCCTAAACACCAGCAAATCTAAAAAATTGCTGCAAGACCAGAAAAGATTACTAGAAACAAGTACTGAAGTGGGTGCTGGAATGGAGTAGCAGATGACAACAAAAAACCAGAGAGAAACAAAGACTGAATCAGAAGCTTGAAGCCGGAAAAACAGAGGTGCTGTTGCTAGAAACCCGGGATGTAGTAGCAGTCGTGCGTGAACCAAAAACTGCTCTGGGTGTGCGCGACAGAACAAGACACCGTGCACGAAGGAGCTGGAGGAGCAAAGCGAACCAGAGGCACTGGGTGTGCGCGACTGAGCCACAAAAACATGACGGAACAAAAAAAAACACGCAGGGTGTGCGCAATGGAACCAGACACCATGCGCGAAGAGATCAGAGAGGCAGCGAGAACTACAGGAGCCGGGTGTGTGCGATGGGACTAGAGGGTCGGGTCAGGTTGCGCGAACCAAAGCGGGAAACAGCGAAAACCAGAGGCCGTGCGCGAGGACACAACGCGAATAGCTTTGTGCGACCGGAGCAGATTGATCGGGTAGGTCGGAGATGATCACCAGAATAGGGCAGCATGCTGCCGGTGAGGCTGGGACTCCATTTGGGTGAGTGTTGAGAATATTCTAGGGTTTGAAAAAAACTATAAAATTAAAAAACTCTGAAATACCTTTATTTTGCTCTGATACTATATAGAAATTTTAAAGAAAATATTTACTATATTTTCTCAACATATTTGGTATAACAGACATCTCATATATGCAAAATTCTCAAGTACTAATAGGGAAATTACGCTTATAATAAGGATACTAAATAATTACAATATTATAGAAGAAATTAATAGTAAGAATTATATACGAAAAATATCACAAATATTTAGAAAACAAAATATTCATGTCAACAGTATATTCCTTTTTTGGTAGACCATATCGTGACACTTAGGTCATAAATCTGTGCAACATCTTTAACTTTAGAGTAGGTTTCATCAATTGCATCCCACATTGCTTTTGTTGTGGATAAAAACATTACGGTCTAGCTGATATGGAGTTGTAGACTACTAGAATTGTTCCATTATCATGGAATTATTAAACACCAAATGTAGGGTCTCCAGGTTTTGGTCCGGTACCAAGAAGATGGTTGAGCTTGCTCTTTCCTTTGAGGATGGCTTGAATTAATTGGGACCAACGAAGATAATCCTTTCCCATGAAGCGATAGTCTGTTTGGTGGTACTCCCCATGAAAGTGAGTTCAGTGTGTTTAGATGTTACATCTAACATCCTTTAAGAGTTTTCGGGTAATTACAATCAAATAAAAAATTACAAGAAAGATTTTACCAAGAGGACATGCGGCTATGTGTGTTTGGCCGAAGGAGCCGGAGCTATTGGGTGGACAGACAAAGCTCGCTATGCTGTGCAGACAGACTAGAGTTTGTCAGAGGAAGGGTTGTGTTGTGTGGTTAGACAAATGTGGCTTTGCTGGGAGTGGCAGGAGATATGACAACTCTCAAACAGATGCAGACAGGCGTGGCAAAACAGAGAGCGGCTGCTGGGCTGGATCGGCAGAGCGCATGGATGCGTGAGCAGCACACAGAGGAGCAGACTTGTCTTGTGTGCCACTGTAGCTAGATTTGTTTGGCTAGGTCTATGCATTTGCGCGACCGAGGGAGACTGTAGCTAAGGGATGTGTAGATGGTCGCATGTAGGGTTATGCATCTGGGCAAACTGCACAACTGAGAGCGACCTTGGCTTGGTTGTGCGCTTCTGGGTGAATTCCGCAACTAAGGGCTACTACAGTTGGGCTGCAGTTGAGGAGTTGGATCTGGCAATGAAGGCCGATCTTGGTGGAGATTGCTGGCTATGATGTCGGCTTGTGGTGGAGATGGCTGGTCTTTAGTAGCCAGGGGCGGCGAGGGTTGTGGTGACCAGCAATGAAGACTGGCCTCTTTTAGGATTTTTTTATTCAACAATAAAGACTGATTAGGCTTTGTAAAAGAAACTAAGATTTCTTAACCTAGGTCTTTGATACATGTTAAGAATGACTTTAACGTGTATTTTATTGAATATCATGATCTTATATATATATAGATTTGCTGATTTGGAAAAAGAATATACAATTAATTATATGAAGTGTATTTTACTCTTATACCCTAAAGCTAATTTACCATTTCTTTGACAACAACCAAACATATGTTTGCTGCCATTGTCAATTAGTGTAAAAAAAAGCCCCGGACCTTGATTCTCTGTCTTCTCTCTTGATTTTCCCTTTCAGATTCTTTTGGTGGTGGTGGCCATCACCTTTAGATGTTAAAGTGCTTCTAATGTTAATGAAAAATAAAAGGTGATAAAGAAAGGAACTAATTCAGAAATTTTTACAACTTATGGACTAGCCTTTTGAATAAGTTCTCAATAATGAGAGGTCATTTTGGTCAATAACAATAATATAAACATTGTCAGGTTATAGTTATATCTGGGGAGACTGGTTGTGGCAAGACCACTCAGCTTCCTCAGTATATACTGGAATCAGAAATAGAATCTGGCCGTGGAGCATTTTGCAGCATAATTTGCACACAACCTCGAAGAATATCTGCTATGGCTGTTGCAGAAAGAGTGTCTTCAGAGAGGGGAGAACCTCTTGGTGAAACTGTGAGCCTTCTCTTTCTCAATAAACAAACACTTGAAGACCCAAATTTTTCATAGATATCTCTGTTAAAATAATAGCTCTCGTTTAATTTTTTTTTTCATTCTTTTATCCTGCTGCTATTATCCCAACAGATATTTTTTGGTAGGTTGGCTATAAAGTGCGATTAGAGGGCATGAAAGGGAAAAATACTCATCTTCTATTTTGTACAAGTGGCATTTTACTTAGACGGCTGTTAGGTGACCACAATTTAAATGGCATAACACATGTTTTTGTGGATGAAATTCATGAGCGTGGCATGAATGAAGGTGCACATTCTTCTGAATTCTCTTGTCTTTCGACAAAAGCTTTTTGGTGGTTCTTTCTTTGGTTCCTTCTTCTGAATTTTTTTCTTTTACAGATTTCCTATTGATTGTGCTGAAGGATCTCCTTCCTCGCCGTCCAGATCTGAGATTGATTTTAATGAGTGCAACTTTGAATGCTGAGCTGTTCTCCAGTTATTTTGGGGGAGCACTGACAATTCACATTCCCGTAAGTTAGAAGTCCCTTTTTTTTCCTAAGCAAATCTTGGTTGTACTGGAATCAAAGGTTTATGCAATCTGTGATATGGCAAGCATTTCATCATTGTACTTTAATGTTCTCTAGCGTGATATGGTTGGAATAAAACTAGAGAATCTCTTAGACCTATACCTCATTTCCAGTTTTTGTGGGATAGACTGATATTTCTAGCCTCCTTATGGGTGAAACCTCATGGAAAATTTCCTGATGTCTATATCAGAGTTACATGTGAATTGGGAGGTAACTGTACAAATATTTTGGGTGGGTATGCTAGTTACCGTATCTTGATTTGGAGCCTTTCATTTTGAAAGTTTTAGGAGGATATCTTATTCTCTGTCCTTGTACTTCACACGGTCTTGTCTTTCTAATACTTCTCTTCTAAAGAAATGTCTTCTAGTGTTTTGCAAATATTTGTCAAGATCTGAACTGTGGGTTAAATTTAACCATTGTGTTATAAGATTTCCGTGTCATTTTTTTCCGTTAATTCGTTATTATTCAGGGCTTTACACATCCTGTGAGGGCACATTTTTTAGAAGATGTGGTGGAGATGACTGGGTATAAGTTGACTTCTTTCAACCAAATTGATGATTATGGGCAAGAGAAGATGTGGAAAACACAGAGGCAGCTGGCGCCGCGAAAAAGGAAAAACCAGATCACTGCTCTTGTTGAGGTGTGGCACTGCCCTAAATTAGCAATCATCTACATATTCCTGCAATATTAGGAATATAAAGTTCAATTAGATGCAAGAAATCGACTTTCTTGAGATATTTAAGTTGGCTTCCATTTTAAATTGTTTGCAGATTTTATTGAGTGATTTTTATTTCTTTCTCATTCCTCCCCCACTGCTTGTTAGCATTAATAACTCCGCTCGCTATTCTGTTTTCAGTGTTTTAGTTTGAATTTGTTGTTTTGTTGGTAGTGAATATACTTATGTAACACTCAAATTAAAGTAGAAGCAAGAACAAAGATGGAATACAGAATTAAATGTGGTTTTAGGAGAATTTAATGTCTTTTTCTCTATAAAAAAAGAGAAATTTTTCATGTTCATGCTTTAGATTGTCTTACAAGTTGTTTGGGTTAGCAGATATCAATATTTTATTTGAAACATGATAGCGAAAGCATCTATATAAGTTGCTGTCTAATAGGTAGCGGCTATTTGGAATGTAAGGTTTCTCATACAGATCTTTTTGTTATTGTACAGGATGCTCTCAGTAAATCAAGCTTTGAGAATTACAGCTCCAGGGCACGTGATTCCCTAGCATGTTGGATGCCTGATACCATAGGATTTAATCTTATTGAAGCAGTTCTTTGTCATATATGTCGAAAGGAACGGCCAGGTGCTGTGTTAGTGTTCATGACTGGTTGGGAGGATATTAGCTGTTTGAGGGATCAACTCAAAGCTCATCCCCTTCTTGGTGACCCCAACAGAGTTCTGCTTCTAACATGCCATGGTTCAATGGCGACATCAGAACAGGTAGGATCAATTCTCTCTATATGCTTTAATATATGACCTAGTAATATCTTAAGTTTGTTTCATGTTCTCTTAATCTTTCAAATAAAGGATATTAGAGACTAGGTTTTCAAGGGATCATCTACAAGATTTTAATTTTTTAAACTTCCATTTAAATTTTATAATCGTCATCGGATGAAATAAGAGTCCCACATGTTAGAATATAAATTGAAAAAACTGTGTTCTTTCTCCACAACTTAAAACTTCTGGATAATCAGTCACCAAAAACTTAATTATTTCACCTAGTATCAGACTACAACATAAGCTTTGGGGTTAATATACCTCCCAGTTTAGTTTTTTCATAGATTGAATAATATATCTCACTGCATTTCGAGACTTTTTCATGGAATGATGAAACTATAGGCAAAATTACATTGTTTGTTCTGTATATTGGAATAGCTAAATTTTATTAAATGCTGGGATTTCCATAAATGCTTGTAACTCTTTCTCTTCCTTTAGGATAGATTAGTGCTTTTGGCTTCTCCATAGGCCAAGGCACTTGAGTGTTTTCTTTTCTCATTTTTTAAGGTAAATTACCAAATTAGTTCCTGAAATGTGACATTTATTATAGCTTAATCCATAATGTTTTTCCGTTACAATTTAATTCCCAACATTTTGCATATGTTTCAAAAGTTCAATTTCCATCAATTTTCTGATAAAAAAATTATAATGGTCAGGCCATATTTGGAGGTTTTAAAGGACGACCTATTTTAAATTTTAAAGTAATTAAAAAATTAAGAAATTAAAAAAAACAGCTCATGTTTAATCAAAATGAGCTATTTCGTAAAAATGATATTTTAAATTACTTGAAAGCCTCCAAACATGTTCTAAGTATTTTATATTTTTCCATGACAAAATGAGCTTTTTCAAAAAAAAAAAAAAAAAACTTTTGATTTTTTAAATTACTTTAAAATTTAAAACAATCTGTTTTTGAAAATCTCTAAACATTTCCTAATTTTTTTTTTTTTTTTCTGTTATGAAATGGATGAGAATTGGACTTTTGAAACAAATACAAAATGTTGGAACCAAATTATAACAAAACAACGTTAAGTGGTTAAATGTAATAATTGTCAAATTTCAGGAATTAATTTGATAATTTGCCCTTTAAAGAAAATCTTTTGGGGTTGGGGGTTCTTTGTTCGCTATTACGAAGCAATTGGGTTGCTATTTGCATTGATATCATTCTAAACAGTTCATTTTCTTTATCTCATTATACATTTTTCTCTCAAATTCCAATGAATATGATATTTTTTGTTATGTATATGCATTTTGTTGAGGCATACAAATCTAGGGTCATGTAATTCAGTATCTGCTTGCATTGTGTTTTGCAGAAACTCATATTTGAGAGGCCACCTCCAAATATACGCAAAATAGTTCTGGCTACAAATATGGCAGAGGCGAGCATTACAATTAACGATATAGTTTTTGTTGTTGATTGTGGAAAAGCTAAAGAGACCACTTATGATGCTTTAAATAATACACCTTGTCTGCTCCCTTCATGGGTATCACAAGCATCTGCTCGGCAAGTAAGTCTCTTTTCTGTTGAGCATGTTTAGCTTCAGTCAGAAGTTCTAATTTTCAATTGAGCATACTGTTAAATTTATCTGGTGCTGCAGCATTTTATTGACTTTCTTTCCTTTCGAAAAAGACCCATTACTCCTTCATGGTTGTAAGAGTTAATAATTGCCTTCGTTGGGTTTAGTAATTGCCTTATCTGGACATGTAGCATGGGGCATACATATCAGGCATCTTCTTGTGATGTTCCTCCACGCTTGTAATTTTATTTTATTTTTTGAAATAAAGCACGCTTGTGATTTATTGTCCTAGATTGCTTTTGTTTCATGCGAACATGTTTTCCTCATGTTTCTTTGTTTCTATCATATATATACTTCTCAAGCATTTGATGCTTTTGTAACACCATGTCATGGCCAGTATTCTGTGTGCGTGTGTGTGTTTCTTTTCCTTTTTGAAGAAAAAATTAGTGTAATATCTATAAGCACCAAGAGGGTGCAACTCCTTTTGGCAAAACTTTACAAATCAGTCAAAAAGTCAACCAAAGCTCCAAGATCCTCGTAGGTATAGAGAGGATAATCCTTTAACAAAAAATTTAAGGTTTGGAACCATAAATCTTTGAACCTATCAAAAGAAAATTATATGCCCTGAAAACTCTTTTATTCATTTTCTTTCAAACAACATATAAAGTGGCAAGAGGAATCAGACCCACCCTTACTATAACATTTATTCCCTCTGATGCCATTTTGGACCGAAATCTCCTCTCCAACTGAACTAGCCATTACCTAATGGAGTCCCTAGAAGACTGTAAGCCATAGACCACAGTTGATATGGAAAAGGACGCCAAAGAAGAAGGTGGTTTGTCATGGGCAGCATTATAAGACATTTTACGAAATCTTTAGATGTAAATGATATGTGCTACTTATTCTTCTGTTGGATCTTATGTTGTCTTTTACAAGTCCTTGCATCTTGGATTCATGTCACTGACTGCTAATTGGGTGGCAGAGGAGGGGCAGAGCTGGCCGTGTGCAGCCTGGTGAATGTTACCATCTGTATCCCAAATGTGTTTATGCAGCTTTCACTGAATACCAACTTCCTGAGCTTCTGAGAACTCCTTTGAACTCTCTTTGCCTGCAAATTAAAAGTTTGCAGGTTAAAAGCATTGGAGAATTCTTGTCAGCAGCGCTGCAGCCACCAGAACCCTTGGCTGTGAGTAATGTTATGAATTTCTCAAGTCTAGATCTAGATCTCTTTTCCACTTGATATCTCAAAGTTTGCCTCATTTTAATCCATTTGTTTCAACTTCTCTTGTAGGCTCATGCTTAGTTAAGCACTTGCTCGAATAAGCACAAAAACTTCTCCCCTTAGGATGCATTTGGCTAGGCTTTTGGTTTTGGCTTTTGTGTTTCAAAAGTACTTTTGCAACCAAAACTAAAATATGTTTGTAACAGGTTTATATACAAAAGGTACAATACGTAGTTTTTAGACAATAGTTTTGACTTTTATTAAAAATTGATACTCGAGATTTTGAAAATCATTTTTACCAAAGACAGTTTCTGTCTTGTTTAAATGACAACACTTCCCACATATATTTCTACTAAACACCAAACAATTTTTTACTAAAAGCTTTTAGTGAACAATTATATTAACAGCACTTTTACAACTCACAACATAACCTATAGCCATCCCAAATGCATTACTTTATTTTAAATAAAAAGTGTTTTACTATTTCACACAAGTTTTACTACCTTAAATAACTCCTGCTGTAGCTAAAAACAGCAAGAAGCACTGAAGCAGTGCTGTAAACAAATAAGTGTTTTACTATTTCACACAAGTTTTGCTACCTTAAATAACTCCTGCTGTAGCTAAAAACAGCAAGAGGCACTGAAGCAGTGCTGTAAACATCAAAATGTTTGACCTGAATAGAATTTGTTTCACAAGCAGTTTTTCCATTGCACAACTTGAGAGCTTAGTGGATGACAGGTCCAAAATGCTGTGGATTTTTTGAAAATGATCGGGGCACTAGATGAGGAGGAAAATCTGACAAATCTTGGTTAGTCTGCCAGTTCTTTTTGTGGAGATTGTATTCTAGAATGATTTATTATTTATTGCCTGGTTCTAACTTCTGCCTCTTTCTTTTGGTGTATTTTCTTTCCACAGGGAAATTCTTGTCAATGCTTCCAGTAGATCCCAAGTTGGGGAAAATGCTGATCATGGGTGCTATCTTCCGCTGCTTTGATCCTATATTAACTATAGTGTCTGGGCTCAGTGTCAGAGATCCTTTTCTTTTACCTCAAGACAAAAAGGACGTAAGTAGAAGGCACACTTCCTTGATAATGCATCAGAATACAGTCTTCATATCTGAAAGTTACCCATTTTTCCTAGCATGCCTCTGGAATATGATTATGGTTTTTGCTTGACTATCATTTCATCTATACTCATGGCCAAGTAATATCATATTTTCAGGATAAGGTTGATAGGCCGAAACACATAATATTCATTTTAGTAAGACATCCTTCCATCACAAGAATTAAAACAAAAGAAAAGAAAGAACTCGAAATTCCTTATGAGTTTCAATGCCTTCTGCATGTTTCTTGCATAAATTAAATCCAGCATTGAAATTTGGACAACTTGGTAAATCCAACAGACTCAAGTACAGTAGATCATCCAAGTTTACTCAATATGAATGGTGCTTTGTGAATTCCTGTGCAGGTTAACTTCAATTCATGAAAATTACATGTTCCCAATTTTGTTTTTCAGCAATAGATCTTTTTTACAGAGTTGGGAAGCTTGGAATTGAATCGTGTTGGTTAAGTTATTATTGGTCATAGTTAAACTTATCGTAGGTCGCAGAGGTCATTCAAAATCCGCTCACTTTTATGGTTCTCACAGTTAGCATCTTACCTGCAACTTTTTATACATATCATAAATAGGACATTCTGGAAAAGAAATTGAGGTAACTACAGAGAATATTGTGGCACATGAAGGACTACTTTTAAGGGAAAATACTACTTTACTGACAATGACAATGACAATGACAAATTCTAAGAAATATACGAGTCTTCATATCTCTATATCTCCTTATTATTAATGAGACTAATTCTATAGACCTCATTAATATGATGGAACTAGGTTGACTTTTTTGGCTACCTTATGGCTAAAGCTCACTGGAAAGTATTCTGATCATGGTCTTACTGACCTTCATTGAAATTGAGAGACAATCATTTTATCTCCCAGAAGATGATCCTTTTCATTGACCTGTATTGCTTTTGATTATCCCTTGGTTTTCCTTTTCTTTTTTCTATCAGGAGAGGACGATTTGTTCTCTCTGATTGTATTGTTCTCTTTGTTTTCTTGATAAACTTCTATAAAAAAAAGGGCTATTTGTATATCTTTCGTAGATAGGTAACACCCTATTGGTGTCTCGTTTATGAATTTTTTGTCCTCTTTTCTTAAAAAAATACCCTATCATATGCAAAGGGAGTGGGGGGAAAAAAGAACTGAGCCATGTAACTTGCGCAAGCTTCAGTTTGAGGAGAGGAGAAATGTTACAATACAGAAAATAATAGGGCGTGGGACCCATGGAGCAAAAGAAAGAAGTTTGAGCCTAATAGGAAGTTGATTTCTTTAAGTAACTAATAAGAGTTAGAATTATTTAAAGATTTGTATTAATTATTTAGATTTAGATCTAGATTAGAAAGTTGGAGTAGAACTAGGGTTAGGACTCCTAGAACTATAATTAGATTTAGATTAAGACTTGGAATAAAATAGGACTATGATTCCTAGAATAGTAATAGAGCTCTAATTCAATTGGGTTCCTATAAGTATATCTATTATCATAAATAAAATTATCAAGCTATTAATTCAAAGAGTTTATCTCTAAAAGATTGGAAGTTCTCTTAGACGAGTCTCAATGTAAGCTGGCAAAGCTAGAAAACTAGGAAGCAAGAAGCTCACTTGTTCTAGGATTTCACATAGTAGGCCCCATGATAAGATCCAGAGCGTGAGACTCTATCAGACAAGTTGGAATTCGCCTTGTAGTTTGATTTTAATATTTTTTTGGTCTCAAGCTTAGCTTTTTAGAGAGAGCTCAAATTGGAGTTCGAGCTCGAATAAGTTTGAACAATATGGAACTGTGCGCAATAAACTCGATAGAGAGTTTGTTTGAGATCCTATTTACTTAACTTTATTTAAAACTTTTATAAATATATTAAATATCTAATTAGAATGCAATATCTCTAGATATGTAGTATATTACATATTTTATTAAAATGTATTTAATCTAATAATAGGAAACAAGAACGTGTTTAGCTCACGACCGAATAACTTTAGAAGTTGTTTAGCCAAATGAACCTTTTCTTCAGGCTCACGGATTCAAGTGTGAGTTTGACTGACGTTGAATGAACTTTGACTAATTCGAGTACGAATCATTCATGAACATGTTTGGTCATTACCTCCCTTATGCAAAATATATGTATTCACCCAGAAGTAATGTTTGCTTTTTAATGGAAGTTACAATTTCACCTTGCATACAGTAAGTGATGAAAAATGTCAGTTAAACGTATAGGGTGCTCATTGCAATAGCTTAAAAGTATAGGACAAAATGTCTAATGTAAAAATATAGAGTTCTAAGTGAGATAACTTAAAAATTACAAAGTGGTTGCATCATGTGCTTTTACCAGAGTTCATTGACTCTTTTTATTCTAACTTTTAGCTGAAAATTGGATGAACTGAAAAAAAGAAAAAAGAAAAGAAAAATTGCTTTGAAATTTGCATTGAGGGAATAATGGGGTGATGGGAGCTAACACAATGCTTTTGTATTGTTGCAAGTTTTCAGCAATTGGTTATGCCAAAGGATGATTTTTTAAAACGTCTTACTTCATTGTGAATACCCCTGCCTTATAAACCCTAAGTGCTACTTCTAGTTTACGCCAGGATGGTCATAATTTCATAGATCTGTCAAATGGATTGCTTTTAAGTGAGAAAACAAATGTTTGAATCTTTTCTGAATTACTAGTCTAGAAGATATGAGATCGGTTCATTTAGTGTTTTCATTTTTATTTTTTATTTCTTCTGAGAGCTTAACATTTGGTTTGATCAATGTAATTAACTTCTCGGCTAGTCAGTATGACTTCTTGAATAAGCTTCAACTCTCAAGTTACATACTGAACTTCTTGAATGAAACAAGTCATTTTTTCTCATTTTGGATGAACAATTAGGTTATGTTTGGAAAACATGAACTATTTTTGTGAAATTCATTTAGGAATAGTAGAATTGAGAATATTTTCTAAATTTTGCTAGATTTGATGGAATTGTGAAAACATTATTTTGATTGCATTTGGAATTTTCTGAGATGTCAATTTTCATCATATTGGATGAATTCATCCTCTCTTAGTTAAACTATATGTGATTTTTCAAATAGATTCCTCAAACGAACTTTATTTATTCCAAACATAGTCTTAGTGTATTCATTCCTTTTAACTCAAATAAGAGTTAGACATGTCCAACTCATATTTCGACACTTTAACTGTAGTTTAATTTTCTTTAGGGATTCTCCCAAAATTATTTGGGAAAAACATATGAAATGTTGTTTATAATGTCATTCATGTGGTTGTTGGATTTATTGGAGACCTAAGGCATTATGGTTCTACCAGTGTATTTTGTTTTTCTTGATGATGGTTACAGTGCCTGTGGTGTTACCCCTTCAGCCATGCAATTCTTTATTATTCATATTTAGAATCTAGAGATAAACAATCTCATCATTCAAATTGACCTAGACCATAACCTTCATCCATAGTTCTCCAAATACATGTCTTATTTTTTGTATCACTCTCTATACTAAGATATACCAGAAGACTGACTCATATTATTTGTTGAACATAATTCATGAACCTAGTTACCATTGGGAATTATCAGGAACCCATTTAGGGTGAGATAAAAGGAAAGATAAGTTAGGATATTTACACAAAAAGACAAAATAATAAGAAAACTAGGGTTAGGATTTGTCAATCCTGATCAGCTCCTCAATCCCGCAACTGAGGCCTCAGCCATCCTCATCTCATTCCATAGTGGACGCTGTGCTCACCACATTGTGTAGTTTCGACAATTGATTCCGCCAACAATAACATTTCTTTTATTGCATTTAGGCCTATAAATGGGCATCTTCCATCATTTGTAAGGGAATGGAAATTAATTAATAAAAATACTGTTTTTCCTCTCTTCAACATTCTTCATCTTCTCTATTCTTCTTCTTCCCTATTTTCTCTTCAGATCAGACCTATGTCTAAGGTGTCTGACAAGATGGTATCAGAACCCAAACCGGCGGAATTCTACGCCGGGGTCACACCCGACACTCGGTCCAAAGGGAAGGCAGTGGCGGTCGAGCTGGAGAAACCTGAAACGATCGAACTCCTCGTGAAGGACGTCAATCGAAAACTCACCTCCTTCATGGAAGAAATGTACAAGATGAAGCGCGAATTTCAGCATTAGTTCGAGTACCTGATAGAGCTGATACGCAGTCAAGCGCCGCACCAGGAGAAACCCAGAGAAGGCTCCGCGCATTTGACAGCCAAAACTCGCAAGGCAGATAATCCGCTTCTCCTTTCGATCAACGTGAACGGGCTGGGGGCTCTGACATCCTTGAAAGACCAGCCGAAGCCAACGGATCCGCATGGAGAGAGAAGTCTGCTTTCTCTCTTGAGCAGCGGCCATCTCCATGCTGCTCTCTTGAACGGCACGCACGACGCAGAAGGGTTTCAACCCTTATTTAAGCTTGGTTCACTGGACCGAATTGGACCAGTGGAGGAAGTGGACTGACCCGATCCGATTCGATCCGGCCTGGACTGGTCCGACCCGACCCGGTTTGAACCGAACCGGCCCAATGGATCCTATGCCCAGAAACGTTTCTGCCCAATTTGTTTTACTTCCCAAGGTGGAGATTCCATTTTCCGAATGAATAAACCCCATGGGTAGATTCGAAGGTGAGAAATATTTTATGATCTACAATATTCCTAAAGAGCAGAAGGTGGCGATTGCATCATTGTACTTAAGAGAAGTTGCCGATATATGGTACTGTGGATGGCAAGCCAAAATTAATGTCATAAGTTGGGAATATTTTGTGGAAGAACTCTGTCGTAGATTTGGGGACCATCGCGAAAGGATTTTATCGAGGAATTTACCAAACTATTCCAAATAGGTACTGTTCTCGATTATTTAAAAAAATTTGAACACTTATGCTCTCTTATGGACGCAGATAATCGAACACTTTCAGAAAGATTTTTCATATCCACCTTTATTAGTGGTTTTAGACTACAGTTACAACCCATGCTAAGACTCCTCAAACTGCAAACGCTTAATCAAACATTCGAACAGGCCTTACTACAGAAACAATCTATCATAGAATTGGCCCGAAATTTATATCATACCGATAAAGTTATTAAACTCGCAGAAGTATCTGAAATAAGAAATAATGATCAACCGCTTCGAAAGGATATGGAACGTAGAAGAGCAACAGCTACCTGCTACAAGTGTGGAGACCAGTATTTTCCAGGATACTATTGTACAAATAAATCCGTAATGGTCATTAAGGAAATTGTCATGGGAGAGTCTCTGGAAGAAAAGGTTTTCCCAAATCAACCTTGAGAACAAGGTTGATATTCAAGGGGAGGGTATTGTCAGAAACCCATTTAGGGTGAAATAAAAGGAATGGTAAGTTAGAAAATTCACCTAAAAAGACAAAATAATAAGAAAATTAGGGTTAGGGTTTGTCAACCTTGATTAGCTCATTAATCCCGCAGCCGGCACCTCAGCTATCCTCATCTCATTCTGCAGTGGACACTATGCTCACCACATTGCGCAATTCTGACAAGTTGATTCCGCCAACAAGAACGTTTCCTTTGTTGATTTAGGCCTATAAATGGCCATCTTCCATCATTTGTAAAGGGAATGGAAATTAATCAATAAAAATACTATGTTTTCCCTCTCTTCAATATTCTTCATCTTCTTCTTAGTTCTTCTTCTACCTTATTTTCCCTTCAGACTAGACCCATATCTAAGGGGTCTGGCAGGAACATATCATAAATATCTATGAATAGAATAATTTTATCTTTGTTTCTTTCTCTTGTTTGAACCAAGTTATGAATATAATATTATTTTTTGCTTTAGAGTGAAAGGAGTAGGGAAAAAGTTGTTAATAATAGATTACCCAGAGAAATAGGTAAAAAAAATTTCCATCCAAGAGTATTAATTCTTGTTACCTCTTTCTTGCTTTAACAGGAGGACCTATTATCCTTTGTTGATGTATTTGTTTGTTTTTCTCTCGAATAACACATATTTTCTTATTTCAAAATCTTATATTGCTTGGTGCCAGAAAGGAATTTCAGATTTCCTTCACATACATCATTTCTTATTTGTTCCTTCTGGTTCAGTTAGCTGGGACGGCAAAGTCTAGGTTCTGTGCAAAAGACTACAGTGACCATATGGCTCTTGTCCGTGCATATGAAGGGTGGAAAGATGCAGAAAGAGAAGGATCAGCATATGAATATTGTTGGAGGAATTTCCTGTCTGCACAGACACTTCAGGCCATCCATTCTCTTAGGAAGCAGTTTAGCTTCATTTTGAGAGAAGCTGGTTTAGTAGATGCAGATGCAGGCATTGAGAACAGATTGAGTCACAACCAATCTCTTGTTCGTGCCATCATATGTTCTGGCCTTTTTCCTGGAATAGCATCTGTAGTGGTAAGATATCTTTTTCTTTTTTTTCCGAAAGCATATTCTAGCATTGCATTTCAAAAACCAGGTTTAATATGTTGGTCTCTTCTTATGTGTAGCACAGAGAAACTTCCATGTCTTTCAAAACAATGGATGATGGCCAAGTATTACTATACGCAGTAAGTGCAGTGCAGGCATAACTTTGTCCAATCAAAGCTGGACTTATCCCTTGTTCTCACATTTTTTATTGCAATTAATTCTTTACATTTATCTTTGGATAGATACTTGCTAAATATTTCCTAGTATCTCTTCAATCATCTGAGGTAGTGCTTCTGGTTCAGAATTCTGTCAATGCGCGTTATCAAACTATTCCTTATCCTTGGCTGGTGTTTGGAGAGAAAGTTAAAGTTAACACAGTTTTCATACGTGATTCTAGCGGTGTATCTGATTCAATACTGATCCTTTTTGGCGGTGCTCTAAGCTGTGGCTTACAGGTGGTTTACTCCTTCAGAACTATTTGCGGCCTTTTATTTCCAATTCCCAAAGAGATCAATACGAAGTTAATTTCAACTAGTGATGTGACTGTTTTCAGGCTGGGCATTTAAAAATGCTAAATGGGTATATTGATTTCTTCATGGATCCAAGCTTGGCAGAGTGCTATTTGAAGCTTAGGGAAGAACTTGATAAACTTCTTCAGAAGAAGGTGAGTAATCCAGCCCATTTTGTAATTCCCTCTTTATATACTAATTCATGCAGATCTCCCCATTCTTTTGTCTTCCAAATTTAGGGTTTAGGTTATGAAAGTGAATATCATTCTTCTAATGTTGTGCTCTCTCTCTCTTTTTATCACTAATGTTACCTCGAGTTTTAAACTTGCTGAAACCAGTTTCTCCAATGAGGGAGACCTGCTTATCCTCATTCTGCATCACCATGTGAGGGTTGTCACTTTCTACAAAAAACTGGTAGGAAACTACCAGAGACAAACAAGGTTCTGTTGAACAATGTTATGTTTAGATTGCGGCTTGTGTGTAATACTGTTATACAGTCTGTCATGTCCTATATAATCTACCAATGTTCTTGGTCTAGCTTTATACAAAAAGCACCAGAACCCTTTCTTCTGAATGTAAGTCATCTTAGCCTTGTGGTAATGCAGCTTGAAAATGCTAACGTCGACATTCACAAGGAAGGGAAGTACCTTATGCTTGCTGTTCAGGAGTTGGTATCGGGTGATCAATGTGAAGGGAGATTTGTTTTTGGTCGTCAGAGCAAGAAACCTCAGGATATCTGTGAGAAGGATAGGTTTACAAAAGATGGAACAAATCCTAAGAGCTTGCTGCAAACTCTGCTGATGAGAGCAGGGCACTCTCCTCCAAAATACAAAGTGAAGCACCTTAAGACGAATGAATTCAGGGCACTGGTAGAATTTAAAGGAATGCAATTCGTGGGAAAACCGAAAAGAAACAAGCAGCTTGCAGAGAGGGATGCTGCTATAGAGGCACTGGCATGGTTGACGCATACAACTGACAACAGCAGAGGTGACGATGATGATTCCCCTCCCGATGTTACCGACAACATGCTTAAACTTCTTGGAAAACGTCGAAGATCCAAAAGAAACTTGGGTTAATATTAAATCCATCTACATGCCTTTTCCCATTGACAGTCTGATAAAATGACTAGCTAATCTATCTGTGTCAGCTACCAGCGCAAAGATGATATGATTTCAGCACAGGTAGTAAAAAGAGAAATATATAGCTGGGGTGATGCATAAAATGGAAAACCATTCTGATCCTGCATAACATTTAGCCACTCGTGGGTTCACTATAACAGCAAGTGGCCCCAGGGATGTGTACAAAGTGCTAATAAGAAGCACCTGGCAGAGAAGAGTAGGCTTGTCTACGCAGGTCCGTTTTTACTTGCCTCATATTTAGGTTATTTATTGTTCTCTAGTGCATGAGTTAGATTTCTCTCCTAAAAGATTTAAGGAAATTTATGCTTCTTGCCATAAGATTGAAGATATACCAGTTGGCACACAGGTCATTCTTTTGTACTTGGTAGTCATCTAGGCACATAAAATATGATTAGTTTCGAATGTATACAGGGGTTTGATTGCTCCTTATGTTAGATTAATGTATATTTAGATACCTGTCCATGTGTTGCATGAACTGTTTTAAGATAATACCAAATAATTATAATGTTTCACATGAATTATACTATTTATCTTTTATGCTGAAAGTTTCTTTTTTTTAAAAAAAATATATTGATAAGTATTCATGATTGGCCATTTTATTAGATTAGTAATTTAGCAGTGGCATTCTGAAATTGAAGTTTTATACACATTTGAGCGAAGTCACGTTTTTTGTTTTTCTTAATAGTGTCTTGTTATCAGATCAAAGATTTTGCAGAAGAAAATAAGAACTTGTGCAACTTACAGAAGGCATTGATTTGTTAATTTATATGCCTTTGATTAAAGCCAGAGAAGGTTCCATTTCAAATGAAAGTAAGTAAATTTAAACTATGTTTAGAATAAATTTAAAAATTTTGTAAAATTTATTTCAAAATTTTATATTTTTTACTTAAAAGATAATTACATTTAAAAAATAGTAACAATTAATCTTATAATTTTGGAATTTAGCAAAAGTATGTTGAAATTCTTTGCAGTGTGTAAAGGGAAATGCACTTCAAGGAATACAAAATGCTCTTAAAAAAAAATTTGTATACTGGTCAGTAATTAAATATTTATGCATTTATTTAAAAAAAGGATAAATTATAATTATAATTTTTGAATTATAAAACTTTGTTACAATCACGTTTCAAAAGTTTGTTTATTATAATTTAGTCTCTAAAATTATAAAAAAATTTCAAAACATAATTTTTTTTATATTTTTTTACAACAATAATAAAGATTATTTTAATATGCTTTCGATAGTGCAAAAAAAAAACTTTAAAAATAAGACATTTAATTCTAGAATTATAGCTCGTATATGATTTGGATGTAAAAATATTTTGTATTATAATTAAGTCATTAATCTTATATATTTATTTTGAAAAATATTTTTCTAACATCTTCGAAGTACTAGCAAAAAGATAAATTATTATATATGGATAATTCTCTCACATGTTTGCATTTAAAAAAAAAAAATCTCTCACGTTTAAATTGAGATCTATGAATTACGTCACCAACCCTTATATGAAAAACACATAATAAAATGAAATTCTAATTTTTCTTGAATATGGTGGTGCCCAAAATATAGGGTAATTTTTATAGGAAATATTATTAAATCTGAATTTAAATAAATATAGAATACTAATATTAAATTATTGAGATCTAATTTAAATTATCCGAATTTATGGTAAAAGAGAATAACACGTTC
>NW_019014638.1:1058277-1087894 GCF_000150535.2 Carica papaya
AAAACTCTTTTAAAAATATGATGACAAGACGGCTCAGGTTTTTACACGATGTTCCTCTCCAATTCGCGAGGGCTTTCAGGCTTGGGGTAAAACGAAGATTTAACTTACCTGTTTTAGAAAAAAAGACGCGTGTAAAAGGCATATTTTACATTTTCAGGGGAGGTGGTGGGCCCCCTAAGGGATGTATGGTCTGGATCTTCTAATTTTATAATCTTCTCATTCTACTTGAATTGATAAAAAAATATTAGTGGGTAGTTACTTAGTCCTGTACATACATATGTGTGTGTATATATATATAGCTGAAGCTGAAGGAGGTTATATCTTTTCGGAAGGTTTTGTATCTGTAACAAACAGAATAAGATAAATACGTAATTAAAAAAATATAATAGTTAAAAGCATTACGGAAATTAAATAAACACAAGACATAATTTGTAAATGAATTTTTAAACACACAAATAAACTACCTTTCTTCTGGAAGAAAACTGTCATTTAATCTTAGGCCTTAGCAAACAATTACAACTGTAGAAGGGGAAAAATCACCAAAGATCCCAACTAAAAAGTGGCAATAGGGTAGAATGAATACCGCAATGTATCACCAAAACTAAGTTGCAGTGAGCTTCACCCGATCAGACACAAACTGTCGATTTAGTGCTCAAACAAAATTGTATACAAACATTTCCGCACAAAACTCCAATCTGAAGTGGAAACAAAGAACCATTCTATAGAGCTTGCTCGAAAGTCTTCAGAGATGTCAAAATCTAATCCCATCAAAATGCAGAACAACTAACTTTTGATTTCCCAAGCAGCATATCTTTTGCTTCATTAATTTTTGAAGCAAGGTAGTGACTACCACTTGCATCTGGATGGTTTGTTACCAACACCCTCCGATGAGCTTCCTTCACCTTCTCTGCTGCAGTACTTTCTCTGATAATAACAAAGTAGAACTTAGAAAAAAATGCCTGAGCATAAAGTAGAGCATTTTATGATAGTAGATAAATAATGTCGTTTAGAGACTAAAATGGTAATTTAACCTAAAATTATATTACCCTTGTTCATATGTCTACTGACATGGACATCAAAACTGAGACCTGATTAGAAATTTAAAGGAAAAAAGACGAACATTTAAGGAAAAGAATTGAAAATCAGTCATCAGCATTATTTTGCTGCAATGATACAGATTGTACCACTGCAATATTATGCCCCTCAAAAAATGGAATTAAAACTAAAACCATCAAAACAAATCTTGGGCCTGTGGTTCAGCACCATTTCATGATTAGCATTCTTGTGGTTCTTTTTTTACCTCTCAAAAATTAACAAATGACCCCTAGGAATATTAAACATGAGGCTTAGCTTAAGCGTTACAATCTCAAGTAATAACTTTGAAGTTATTTTAGGTTGACGAGAAGAACTCCCCAAAACTTCTCCAGTCAATAAACATCTTAGAAGGAGTTGTTGCACTAAAACTCTTCGTTTTAATGCTTGACATTTCGTGACCTCCCAACCCAAGAACTCAATTTGAGATCTTGGGTTGAACATTTAAGCCCAAAACTTTCCAACAATATAAAACAATGGCCAAAATGACAAATTCTATGGCTAAAAATCATGTTGCAGAAACTCAATTCCTCAAACCACTAATTGGAGCTCAAAATAACTAATTTGTTGTACATGGTATCCATGTTTTTAGCCCCCTTGACAATCTTGGAAAGGTCAATTCTAAGATAGTGAAGGAAAGGAAGGAAGCAAAATTATTTGATAAAATCAGTGTGCCATTTTGTTTTGAAAACACCTGAAAACTAAACCTTACAACTCAATGTTTTTAACATAACCACAAAAAATCCCAAGATTTCTCGAAAACAAGAGAGAAGATTTATAGAAAACATGAGATGCAAACTGTGTAAAATGAAAGATTCCATTCTCATAAAAATGTTGGAGTTAGATTATATGATATGAACATGGGATCCAGAAGAACAAGCTCAGCCAGCTCTTAAACTGCTTGAAATGTGTCCTTTAACATCCGATGGTCCAAAAAGTGCCTTTTAACATCCAATGGTCCCAAAGACTTTCATTGTTCCATATTTTTTCCTATTGAATTGCACGATTAATACTTCATAAGCCATTCAACCCCAACAAACTAGATATATTCCCATCACATAAGAAGTAACATCTTTGGACTAAGGCTAAGGCAAACCCTGAGTCCTTGAAAATGTTATTAAAGACGATTATTTTGAACACAACATGCTCCAATTAAATTTACCAATAAAGTAATATAATTAATGGTTGGAGAAGAAAAGGAGATGACTTGCTTTCCAAGGAGCAGGGGGGTGGAGGTAACAAGTAAACCATACCTGACTCCAAGTATTAGAGTCGCTTCTCTTCTTGTCATTATTGGTCAAAAACCACCTTCATAAAACTTGCGAATTCTGGCTGTTGGTGGTCTTGTCTTGAATGCCTGCCAAGCCTGGATGCCATATTTACTAGCATAAGTAGCAGCTGCAACAGCAAGTCCTGCAACAAACGGTGAAGCCTGATGCAAGATTGCATTTAAATTTCAATTAATTAGCACCAACTTAGTCAAAGCAACATAAGTATGATAGACATTGAGAAAGTAAGCAAAGAACAACTCTAAAAATCATAGAGGATCACTGGCATTTTGGCTGGCAAACATTAATACTAAGGAAAGAAAAAACACACACACACAAACGCTGAAGACTGATGTTGGAAAAATTCAAGCTAATTTTCATTTTAATGGATCTGGTGTAAAATAGACCGACGATAATGGGCAGATTTGTAGAAGCTACACTCTCCTTCCCCAACCACCCAGTATCCCAAGTGCGACTCCAAATGCTCAAGAGGGATTTCTCTCCCTTCCCATCCTTGCTCACAGGCACACTGAAATACCCGTGACTTAAAAAGAGAACTTTTTACAACATTTATCAAAATCTAATCAAAATTAGCAAGCTTTTTCAAAGGTAAATTGGAACATAGTCAAAACTAATATAATCCTCCCAAAGGTCTAATACCCTTCTCCAACCCCAAATGGCCAAAAAGGAATTTTCACCCTCCCCATCCTTGCCCCCAGGGAGATTGAATTACTGATTCAAGAAAATGAATTCTCTTCAACATTTATGAAAATTTAATCAAAATTAACAACCATTTCAAAGGTAAATTGAACATAGCCAAAATTAACATAATCTTTTCCAATGTACACTTCCTTCCCCAACCACCCTCGTGTACCTGATCTGTCCTCAAATGCCCAACACGGATTTTTCTTCCCCCCCATCCTTGATTCAAATGAATTCTTTTTTTTCAACATTGATTAAAGTTCAATCAAAGGTAAATGGAACATAATCAAAATTAAAATAATCTTTTCAAGGACACACTCTCCTTCCCTAACCCACGTCCCCATTCCAACTACAAATGCCCAATAAGGATTTTTCACCCTCCCTATCCTAGCCTCTAGGGAGACTGTACTACCCATGATTAAAAAGAATTTATTTTCACCGTCATCAGAATCACTGGACAACCCGTGATTAAAAGGGATTTATTCACTATTTATCAAAATTTTAATCAAAATTAACAATCATTTCAAAGGTAACTAGAACATGATCTACCAAAAACATATATAAAAGAAGTAATGTCCAAACAGGAAATAGGAGATCTTAAAATCCAAAAAGAAAAATACAAGCTATACAATTCCGCATAACAACCCGGCTGACCTAAAACATCATGTTACAGAAATGATTAGACAGCAGCCAAACATTCATCCATGATAGCCGATTAAATCAAACAGAAAAAATCTCAAATGAACCCATTGAACGAAAATCTGAACTTGTTTATTTGAAATAATCTGAGAATAAAATTCAAAAAACAAAACCAGACCCAAACTTAAGACTAATATAGCTATCGGTTTGAGAATAATTTTTTTTGCCATTTAGTTTCAGCAACTTTAGATCACGACGGAGTAGATAACCAACACCCGTGAATACCAGCGTTGTGTCGATGCAGAACTCCAACTGAGGAGAGGGTTCCAACAAGTACAGGTTCTGCGTGATGATCCAGAGCAAAGAGAAAATTCGCGGCAATTGCAGTGACTCCTCAGGGAGTATCAGATTCTGTGAAAATTGAGATGAAACTAATGAAAGATAATGAAAAAATGAAAGAAATTGAGTGAAACAGAAGAACAAAAAGTGTTTATTGAGAAACTTCTCAAGAGATAAACTAAGAGAACACTAAAAATTGTGCACACCAAGTTGTAGGGAGAACTGATGATTTGTATATTAAATTCAGTGAATTTATGGTATTTATACATATGATTCAATTTATGTAAATTTTAAAACTAACCCTACATTTACAAGTACTTACTATATTGGCCAACCAAATACGAAAATTTACACATTCCAACTGTCCCCCTCAAGCTGGAGAACAAACAATTTGTTGACCCAACTTGACTATAACACTTTGAAATTAAGAATTAGCAAGAGGAAAATAATCAACTAATTGACGAACAACAAAAAGACATGAGATGAAGGAGCGCATCATGAAGCTTTTGGTGCAACACATAATAATCAATCTCAATATATTTAATCCGCTCATTAAAAATAAAATTTTTTTCTATTCTCATAGTAGACAAACTATCACAATATAATAAGGATTTATGCTATGAAACAACAAAAAGATCATCAAACAAACAACACAACCATTGCAATTCACAAGTAACAAAGGCTAATGCTCGGTATGTAGTCTCTGGAGAAGAATGAGAGACTGTTTGTTGTTTCTGAGTCCTCTAAGAAATAAGGTACTCACCAAGAAATACACAAGATCTCGTAACTGACTTACATGAGTCGGTACAAAAAGCCTAATTTGAATCACTAAAAGCTTTCAACTGTAATGAACTCACAACATAAGAAAAAAGATCTTGACCAAGTGTGCCTTTCAAATATCTTAACACTCGATGTGCAGCTTATAAATAAGTTTGGGTGGGCATATCAAGAAATTAAGATAATTGCTGCACAGGAAAACTAATATAATGACAAGTATTGGTAAGATATAACAACTTACCAACCAGCTACCAATAAACAATAATATCCACAATGGCAAATCCATCATTTTTAATTAGCTTTGTGGAAGAAACCATAGGAGTTGCCATTGATTTTCAGCCCAAAAAACATTATCTCTTAATAAATCCAAAGTATACTTTTTTTTTGGTAAAGATTAAGTCCTGCAGAAGAATAAGATACTTCAAGGCCCAAGAAAAATTTCAAATCTCTCAGAATATTTTATCCTTAATTCGACACTTTGTGCATTCAAATTTGGCACAGATCTAGTGGAATCACGTCAAAAAAAAACCATGGACCAACAGAATCGTGCGATTAGCCACCGCACGCAAGTCTTATTCTCTAAGCAGATCTGCCGCAGGTGACATTCTTTCCTGGCCATGTGTCATGTCCACTTCATTTTTTGGATTCATGCGGTCGTCGGTCACACAGATCCAGTCGCTGCATGCACCAGACCTACCTTCCCGCCGATCATGTTTGTTTTCTCTCTCTCTTTCTCTCTACACGCAACCCTCTTTCTCTCTCTATACACGAATCTCGCTCTCTCCTCACGCACGAGATCTCCCTCCCATAGAACGAGTCTCTCCCTTTTTGTAGGCGGAGAAGGGGAGCCATGCATGCCTCTTCTTCATTCTTCTCTGGCGTGCAAGTGTGTTCTTCTTCTCCTCCTCTTTCTTTGGCTTCTAAAGGCATACACTGTGACAGCCCCAATTCCTGGAGTATCGGGTAACTTGTAAAAAAAGAATGGTGATTACAATGATGGAAAAATTGTACCAAACGGGAATCGAGAAAGGCCTCATCAAATGCAGTTTTTTATTTTTCCTACGGCGACACTACCGGGTTTTACCCGCGATTTCTACCTCATCCACCGGTTGTTTTACTCTGATTTTTCTATGAGGGTGTTCAAAATCGAATTTCAAGTGAATAAAAATATTTTTACCTCTTTTGGCAATCGGAGGTGGCTCCGTCACAGCAACGGGAGGCGGTCGGTTCCCTTCTCGGTGACTGGTTCTTTTTCTCCGACCAGGGGGGGTCTGCAACTAGGGTTAGGATTTGGTGTAAGGGGGGTATTTATATTCGTTTTCTTTTAATCTGAACTGTCCATCACGTTTGATCTGTACCTCCCGATCCTGTTTAAATAGAAAATAAATCTGGATCGTTCATCACGGTTTGATCTGGATTGTCCGATTGCATTTAAATAGAAAGTGAATTTGGACCGTTCATCGCGATTTGATCTGGCTGTACGATCATGTTTAAAGGAAGAACAGATCCGGATTGTTCACACGCGAATTACAAGTGTGGTCTTCCACATGGCATCGCGTCAGTGTGCCTTGCCACGTGGCATCACGCCAGCGTGCCTTGCCACGTGGCATCACGCCAGCGTGCCTTGCCACGCGGCGTGCTCTGGTTCGTCGGGGCTGTTGACTGAGCGTCCTACGTGGCACATTTTTCTTAAATTATATTTTGACCTCCAGCTTCTGATTTTTATTTCAAAAACACTCCAGAAACCAAACTTTCACCCATTTTTTTTAAAATTATTTTCAATTTCATCATCAACCTATTTTTCTTCATTTTCATATTAAATAAAAATTCAAAAATTTAAAAATTATATTTATACATTAATTTTAAATATATTAAAATTAATTCAAGGGTATTACAAAATTAATTTAAGAATTAGATAGTATTTAAGCATTAGAAAGAAAAAAAAAATAATATAAGGATTTTACTTGAAACACGTGGCTACATGAACTCATTCGCGTTTGATCGTCATGAAGGTGATAGAAAGCATTGTGCACGACAATGCATGCTTGTGGATAACTATTGGTGACTAGCAATTGTAGGGAGCAGCAACTTGTTCTAGGGCCAACTATGAAGGTTGGCTAGTGGTGGAAGTGGTCGATCTTGCGAAGGGTAGTGGCTGGCTATGAAGTGTGACCCCTTTTAGGCTCTTTTATATTAGCAATAAAAACCGAATAAGGTTTGTAAAAGAATTTAAATATTACTTAACCTAAAATTTTAATATTACATTTAGAATGATTTTTTTATTTATGTATTCTATTCAATATTAAAGCTCTATATATGCAAGTTTTCTAAGATTAAAAAAGAAATAGATATTTAATTACAATTGTACATTTTAATTTGATTTAACTTTTCTCTAATAGTATTTATTTTCTTTCTAACACTCTGATTTACTTCTTTTTTAGTATCATAGTTGTTTTTCTCTTTAATAACATTGAAAACAAATAGGGACATGTGATTAGGACACATGGTGAATTTTCATCATAAATATTATTTTCTCTATATTTTCTTTTAAAATTTTTTAATAAATTATAATTACATCTAGTAGTAAAAATAATGTGAAAATTATATATAACAAATGTATACAACATAAAATATATGGACTATTGTAAAGAATAAAAATATTTATTTTTAATCCTCTACGTAATATTTAAGATTTTTGAAATTTGCAAATATATTATATGAATTTAATAATATATTTTTAGTAAGAAAAATAATATTAACTAAGAATAAACTAAAAATAAAACAATTAAAATAATAGAAAAAAAATCCTCTAAAATTTTAAGACTAAAAATTTTAAAAATGTAACTAAATAGTTCTTATCTATTGAGAATTTATATCTTACTTTTACGTATATAAACATATGTTCATGACTGAATTTTTAAATACAACATGTAAAATTATAAGTTCATATAAGAAGAAATTTAAACCACAAAAATTGAATTGTGGGAAAAACCATGTATTTGAATCAAAATTAAATAATTATAATCATGTTCTACAATTACCTTAATTATAAATTTAACTCAATAAATATCCCATGAAGTGAAGAGTGCTGATGAGTGCATACCCCAATATGTATATGTAATACCCCTAATTAAATTTAGTACAATTAAATTTAATGTATAAATACAATCTTTTAATTTTTGAATTTTTGTTTAATGAAAAAAATGAAGAAAAATAAGTGGATGATGAAATTAAAAATAATTTTGGAAAAAATGGATGAAAATTTGGGTTCTAAGGATGTTTTTGAAAAAAAAATTAAAAATTAAGAGTCAAAATGTAATTTAAAGAAATTGTACCACGTAGGACGCTCAGTTAACAGCGCCGACGAACCGGAGCGCGTTGTGTGGCAAGACACGCAGACTCGGTGACATGCGAGAGGCGACACTGGCGATCCGCGTGCTCGCGACAGAACGGTTCGGATTTGTTCCCGCACGCATGGACGGTGTGGATCCGTTCTCCCTTTAAACGCGATTGGACAGTTTAGATCAAATCGCGATGAACGGTCCATATTCACTCTCTATTTAAATGCAATCAGACGATGTAGATCAAATCATGATGAACGGTCCAGATTCACTCCCTATTTAAATGCGATGGACAACCTAGATTAAAAAGAGATAGATATAAATAACCCTCTTCACACCAAACTCTAACTATAACCGCCAGATCCCCCCTTCCCCCCGACGGAGAAGAAGAGCAAGTCGCTGAGAAGGGAGTCGACCGCCGCCTACTACCGCACCGGAGTCACTTCTAACCGCCAAAAGATGTAAAATTTTTCTCATTCGCTCGAAATTCAATTTTGAACACCCTCATTGCCAAATTGGAGTAAAAGGACTAGCTGATGAACCGAAAATCACGGGTAAAGTCCGGCGGTGCCGCCGCAGAAAAACATAAAAACTGCTCCGATGAGGCCCTTCCCGACTCCTGTTTCGTATAATTTTTCCACCATTATAATCACCATCCCTTTCTCTACAGGTTGACCGAAGCAAAACACCCAACTGCGAAGGTGAACCGGCAGAGCCGCCGCGCCGAAGAACCCGCCATTTGTAAGCTTCATTTTTTAAACTTTTTTTGGCCAACTAATGCCCCTTAACGTGTTTTTTCGCATGGATTGGTACAAAATTGACCGAAATGGACCAAAAACGGTCGAAAATAGCGAACCTGAGGTAAATCGCCGCCATGGGCGGCGGTGTCGTCATTGGAGCACAGCTGTGCTGCCATGCCAAAATTTCAAAATCTTCCAAAAAGAGCTTCTAATACTGATTTTGGATTTTTTGGGGTATTTATAGGTGTTTGAAGCGTATTTTAATCTCCAAAGAAAAATTTAAGAAAACCGGAGACTGCCAGTAGGCGCAGTAAAAAAAAATTAGCGTTCGGACACTAATTCGAGTAAGAATCTCTCACTTTATTCCTTGTTATGCAATTAAAATTTAATTTTAAATAATATGGTATTTTGTGAAACTTAGAAAATATTCGTAATTAATTATAAGTTACTAATGGAGCCGGAACCGGTTACTTATTATTGTTTGCTACATTTAACTGATTGCCTGATTTTACAGTTTTCAAATGCATGATAATACACTGAAATTGGTATGATAATGTGATTGTATTTTCTTTATGCAGTAAATGATTTTATTCATGATAAACGAATTTACTTAAATTAAGATCTTCATTAGTTATTTTTATGATTTTTACCAACCTTCATTTTTGTGTCGGTGAGTAGTGTGATATTCTTACTGGGTTAGTGTAGCTCATTCCTTCATTAACCATTTCATATCAAGAGGACTAAGATCCAGAGCTCGATCCACAAGAGGGTTGCGAGTAGGATGCCCAGTTGTTTATTTTCTATTTATTTCTTTAATTTTTCGTTATTTCTTTTAAAAGGGTCATTCTCGTAACTCTATTGGATAATCTGAATTATTGTGTAAGGAATGTAAATCATAACTATTTATTTCGTTTCAGCACTGAATTTATAATTTATCTCATTTAGAATTCACGGACTATTTCAATATAACTAAACATGAAACTTACTACTAGAAACTTCCAATACTAAGTTGCGTACTTACTAGACAGGTTATCATAACCTTATAGTTACAACTATTGAGCCATTCAACATCCCAAAAGGAAAAAAGAAAAACCCAATGGTACATCTGCACATAAAATACAGTGTCACTGATTCAAGGAGGCATCAACCACAAAACTGAATTACAGTATGACAAGTATAGGTCTCTCTTGTAGTTCACATTAATGCTAGATAGAAACCTTATTATAGCCCGTCCAACTCCATAACACTAGAGACAACAATTCCTAGACTATTTCCCATCAACCAAAATAACATCCACAATTTGGTGATCCACGTAAGCATTTATGTTTTCCAATTGGTGCACTACTACTCTCAGGCTAATTTGCAGTCTCAGTTCCATAATCATATGTCAACTTTGTCAGGGGAGGAATGTGCTTTATGGAAAAGAAAGCAATATGGACAAATGATTCATTATTATGTTTATAAACAACTAACTGCCAGAAAAGGTTTGGGTTGCAACTATGGTTCATGAATCGAGCAATATTCCCAACATTCTTCGCACTTATTTTAAGGGGCGATGGACCATCTAAATCCTTAGTACTATCATCAGAATTATCTTCTTTTATTAACAAATGTTCATAATTCCACTTCAACTTACCATAAGAACGGGATGAATAAAAAATATAGTCATCATCATCCCCATATTGTCTTACCTTTTCTCCGTCTATGACTTCACCTGCATATTCACAAATAAAGGTAGCAACACGAATAACATCATGATGGCAGGCTCCAGCCCTTATCCTTTGTTTTAAAAATTTCCAGGTAAACATTTATACCCGTTTAAGAAACTTGGTTCTTGCAGTTCGGGAAATAAGGACATAGGGACTGCATTCACATACCAATGGCTTGCTACTTACTAGAACCCCATTGGCAATATAAGGGAAGTCACCTCCATTTTTCTGAATGCAAGAATAGTTTAAATTTCCTTGCTGACATGCACTATGACAATTGCAACCATATGAAGGTTTTGTCAATTTGAATGATCTTGAATATTTGACTGTCTAGTAATAGGTAAAATAAATAGGCCTCTTCTCATCATCAACGTCATTTACAAGTGAAACAGGTAAGGAAAAATGAGGTGAGGTCAGGAAAAATGAGTCCATTCCTCGTAAACAAACCTTTATTCCATTTCATAATTGATTTCCATACAGCATAAGCACTCAGTTGCCCAAGTGATTTGAACAATTTATATTTGAATGTATTGCGTCCAAATTTCCCTCTCTTTGTCCATGACTCCTTGATTGAATAAAGTCCATTATAGACATATACCTTAATTGTTATATTAACAATAGTTATGCCTCGAATGACTCTCATAAGATTTTCTCGTTGCAAGCTCCTCTCTAGTGCAAGATTACCCTTTTTAAGCTTCTAATCAGATGTTTGCCCATCTTTCTTATTTGTATTTCCACCTTGACCACTATAAATTAAGACATCAGTATCCTCTGCATCATCATCATACCCACCGGATAAAACAATGTTGATTGCAATTGGCTCTTCTGATGATTCTGCTTTGGGAACCATATAGTCAATGCCACCCATGGTCTGTGAATGTAGACCCACCAAACATATCTCCATCTGAAAAAAAAAAAAAATTTGTATCTAACCTCCACTCCAGGAACAATCCCAATTGTCTTCTTCATATTTGTTCTCACCCCTTTGCCCATCAATATATTGGATGCTTTCAAGTCAGCACGCCTAAGTAAACCCACAAGTGCCTCCTTTACTTTTTCTAGTTGACTAAGCCTCCTTCTAACTACATCAAATCTCATGAGCACATTATTAACCACTTCTATGTTACCATCATCTCGTTCAGATGAACTGATCCCACTATCAAAATCCACAGCAGACACTTTTTCTTTAAAAGTAGACATAGAAACAGCACGGTTTCTCTTCTCATTTCCTCTCTTCTTTAAGGAACTTGCACCCCCCAAATGAGACTGTGGTGTTCGAAATGCCTGGAGGGGAATGGGAAATTGAAGAGTCGAAGTCTGGGTTTCATTAAGATCTGGGGTGGTTTGGGCGAATTCAGGTGCATTAAAAGGGTAAAACGGTAAAAATCCTGATGAAAATAGACCAAAAGGAGGAGTGCACATAAAAGGGGGAAGCTTGAGATTTAATAGGGAATACAGGCATCAAACACCGCAGTGGTTTAACATCCAAAACTCTGTTTTTGTCAAAGTGATTCGAAGGAGGAACAACATTGACACCTGAACCTACATTCCATTAGTAAGCTCCTTGAATTGATAAAGCCAAATCCTGCAAACCTAATCCCCCTTTACAAGCTCAAGAGACCAAATAATACCTCCAGGTATTCCTTCATGCTACACAAACTAAAGAGACTCTAAACTATCTATTTAAATTGTAACACCTGCACCATCCGTCATAGATCAAGAGTTTAATCCTTAAACAACTATTCTGCAACATAAAATTGAAAATAAAAAAGAAAAAAAAGCAAAACATAAGCCAACAAAGAAGTCAAATATTTGTTCAAGCTAGACTCCTACAAGTACAAAATGGGAGCTTAGATTCTAAAGTGGGTTTAGCCGAACGATCAATCAAATGAGCCATAAGAGCTTATAGTTTTGAATTCTAAGGCTATTTTACCATGTTTTGTGGTAATTTATAAAGTTGCTTAAAGGCACTCTCAGATAGTAGCTCAAAATGTGCTTATATTCCAATTGAAAAGTCCAAGACTATTACTTTACGTTACTTCTTTAAACATGTACTTAAATTACATGTAATTCTCAAAAGCTTGTAACAAGTTTAAGAGACCTCAGACTTATATCTTGCTTGAATATTACATTCTACCATGTCAATGTCTTGTCTGCACAACTTTCAACAAATTCACTTGTATCATCCAAATTAAAATTACCATAATCATGGTTTTTCCACTTTCACATTCCAAATCGGTCTGCGATAAATTGTCACCATATTTGTCATAAACACTTCAGTAGCAGACAATGTTCTGTCACCCTCTTCTTTCGGAAAATACAAATGCCATATATTTACAGGTTTCCATATCAAGTCAATGAAGAGCTTAGCTCAAAAGTTTTGAAGTGAGCTTGTCCTTTGCAGTCTAATCTTCCAGCAGTCAAGTTGGAATATGAAGACAGAAAATCTTTTAGGAACAGCTGCAAACAACAAAACAGTCAAATATATCATTGAATATTTGCACATACTTTAAATCACACTTAACTAAACTTGATGTTTTCATCAGGTAACATGTAGAATGTTGGGGGGAAACGAAACTGTGTGTGGAGTTTTGTTGGGGAGGGGGGGCTGTGGCTCAACAGCTAATGTGTAGAACGTTAAAATTTATGTGTGGAAGAGGCGGTAGAGGAGCATATAATCCATCATCATAATCTATTCTTCACAAAGAAAAAGGATCTCCAATAAGTACAATTAAATTGAAGTTGAATTAAACTATAACTTGAAAAAGACGAGCTGTGTAAGGCATAATTTACTGTTCACAAAGGAAAAGGTAATAGAAGACGTATACTCAACATAATTGAATTTAAGTTATATCTTAAAAAATCAATCATCACTCAACTGAATGGTTGATATACAACTCTTCTTTTATAAGAGATTATTAATCTGAGTTTAATTGTGTTCTCATATATTCTCATCTAGAGGTTATATTATGTTGTGCTTATAACTGGTATTTATATATCACCTAACTGACAAATGGATGAATTTCTATTTAAGAAAAATTATAGCTTAAAAATGATAACTTACGAAAGAAGCTACTATCTCTAATAGTTATTCTAAATGCTTCTACAGCCTCACAGAACATCATACTACTCATTCTAGTGAAAATATTTATCTTTCATAGCAACTACAAGAAATATTTAGAAAAAATGAGAAACCATAACTAATCACAAAGTAATTTTACAACATTGAAAGGTCTTGTTATAAATGTAACTGGTGTTTTTACTCATAGATTGAGATCATAGTTGCACACGAGCGAATATTTTAATAAAGACAAAGAGTCAAAAAGGTTAAAAAAGAATATCAGCTTTAATTCAATCGCGTCAAATTAATTCGTAACTTCTCATTCAACTGTATAAAAATTATATATGATGTTCATTTGGAACCTATGATTCATAATGCAAAAGAACATACTCATACCTCGAATCTAGCACCACATATATCAATATTGAGAAGACACTAAGCTAATAGATTTTTCCTACAAAATTGAATAAATGACTATCACATCCGAACATCAAATTAACAATGAAACCATACTTAATACAAACATAAAAAATAAAATCTTTAATTAAGAAGTTGATAAAATTAAAAGAATAGCTCACCCTATGACTTTAAGAAGTTGCGTTATATAGTTCCTCTACATACCACGTATAGGGTTAAAGTTATCGAACTTATACACCAAAACATGCACACACAAAAATCTTAATATAATTTAAACCAGCATCGCTCAGTAATCATTTAAGAGAACATCTAAACTTAATTTTCTCATTCTATTAGGACAACCAACGATATAGTTTTAACACAATTAACATGCCAGTTTTCAAAAACATAAGAGAAATAAGACAAAAAAAATCGATTAATGATATTTTTAGTCTAATTTACTATACTAAATTAAAAAAAAATCATGCTTAATTTTTTAATAAGTTATTAAAAACATAAATGCATTTTTAAAGTTTAGATAAATTAAATTACAAAATTTTAAGGGGGGAGCTTGAGATTTCGTAGGGAATACAGACATCAAACATCGCAGTGGTTTAACATCCAAAACTTTGTTTTTGTTAAAGTGATTCGAAGGAGGAACAACATTGACACCTGAACCTCCTTTCATTAGTGAGCTCCTTGAATTGAAAATACTAGATCCTCTAAACCTAATCCCCCTTTACAAGCTCAAGAGACCAAATAATACCTACAGGTTTTCCTTCATGCTACGCAAACTAAAGAGGCTCTAAACTATCTATTTAAATTGCAAGACCTACACAATCCATTACAGATCAAGAGTTTAATCCTTAAACTGTTTTTTTACAACATAAAATTGAAAAAAAAAAAAGTAAAGCAGAAACCAAAAAAGAAGTCAAATATCTGTTCAGACAACTACAAGTTAATCTGAGCCGAACATGAAACACCAAGCAAAATCACACATTCGTAGAGAGAAATAACGATATTGAAATCCATCTGTTATCTGAATGAGATAAAATTTTATTATTTTTTTCATGTTTGGGTACAAAGAATTTGAAGTTGTAAAGATACATAACATAATATCAAAACTAACCAGTTAATATAAAATACTTAACAAATAAATAAAGTATTTTTAAAGTTTAGAGAAACAAGATCAAATCGAATTAAATTACAAAATTTTAACTTATATTTTTTTAAAAAAATTAAAAAATTCTATTAAAATTTTAATTATTATTATTTAAAAAGAAGAAAGTGCTTGTATTTTATAACTTTGCAAATTTATTTTGTGAAATTTACAAGTATTTTGATTCAACATTTAGCTTTCAATCTCCATCAATAGTTAAAGAAGATTGAGAAAATGAAAGATGAGCAAGGAAAGAGAATGAGAGATGACATGAGAAATAGAAACATAGTTATATTTGTATTTTTCATTTAAAAATTTATGGGTTTTATATAGCATTTGTTAACTTTAATGATAAAAATATCATATGTTTTTCAATATGATCTCCAAAATATGCTGAAGACAAAGTTATGTTCTTATTTTTTTTAAACTATAATTTTAAAAATATAATAATATTTTTACAAGTTGCTTTTAAATATATAATTAAATTAATAAAATACTACAACAATTTTATTTTATTTTATTTTTCTTTCTATCCTCCTCTTCCATCTCCTCTCGTTCCAATGAACAAAAAAACCTAAACACCAAATTTTCCCTTCTGCTATTTCTTCTCTACTCCCACGAGCAGCGAATTCGCCATTTTCCGACGTCTGCCTAAACAGAAAAAGTGAAAAGCTCCATCCGCTTATCTTTTCCCACCAGAGCCGCCTCCACCATCTTCGTAAAACAAATCCGAAAAATAACCCCCTTCTTCTTATCTCACAGAGATTTCTTCTCTTCTCTCACTCTCTCGCTGGAGTCTCTCCCTTGCCAGAGTCTCCTCTTTTTTTTCCATCTCATTTCACGTCTCTTCTCATCTTGTATTCTCTCCTTTGGCCTTTCTTGTATCTGCTCCGTTCCCCAAGCGACACCTTGGTATTCTGTCTTCAAGCAAGCCAGAAGCAAGCATACGTTTGTGGAAACTACGAGGGCTAACGCTGCTCCTCTCCTCACTGATTCTTGAGCGTCGCCATAAACCCACGATACAGGCTATTTGTTCTTCAAGCTCGGATCTCTCTTTTTTCATTTTTTCTTTTTTTCTTTTTTTCCCTTAGCAGATGCTGTACCGAAAGCTAGACTGGCGTTGCTGTGATTAGCCCTTCAATATTTTTTTTCTCGAGCAGGTAATGTTTTCACTCTCTCAAATCCCTCTGTTCTGATGCATACATGTTTAATGCTATCCAGATGGTTTAGAGACTGGGTATGGAACTTTTGGTCTGTGTCCGCCTCTCCTCGTTCTTTTTTCCCCTTTATACATTTGTTTTCGGTCCCTATGAATCTAAACAGAAATATATACGTACAAAGACGACTTTTCATTCATAATTTTTTCCCTAGACGGTTACGGGGATGTATCATCTCCTAACTTGCGTCTCTATATGAGCTTTGAAGATTATCTGTATTCATTTTTCGTTAGGACTTGCATTTGATTTTCATAGATTTGGGTGTCCGTTTGTGTTGATGTGTGCTTTGTAAATGAGAAATTATGTTGTTTTTGTAACTGAAAGATGACGGATATTGACCTTTGTGTGAGTCCGCCTCATGCTACGTCTTGAGTTGAGTTGATTGACAATAAACGTCTTGAGGTAAGATGAAATTTGTTTCTCTGCTGTTTTAGTGTGGCAATCTGGTTTTTGTTCTGGTTAGCATTCTTAAAAAAAACTTTGTATTCTATTGGATAAAAGAACAGAAAGTTTGTTCTGAGGATGCTTGTTCAAAATTTTCATTGGAGTTTAATTTTATCTGAAAACTTCTGATATGCCTAAAGAAAAGGGGAAGAGAGGAAATATTTTATTATGAATGAATTGATTGGCTTGTTAAATTTTGGTTAATTGTTTGCTTAAGTTTGTCCAATATCTTGACTATCCAGTTACTTTCTCTTTATTATCATCAGTTTTTGTGCCCTAAAGAAGCATCACAGATCGGGTCGCATCAGTTGCTCCGTTTGGGTTGCACCAGCTTTTTGCGCACATCAGTTTCTGGTTTCTGCCGTTCAGTTTCCTCCACTGTGCGCTCTCAGCCTTCCTAGCTGCGCGATTGTCGCACCTTCTCCTCTTTGGTTGCAACCAGGTCTGATTCTCTCAGCCTTTTCTGGTTGCAGAACCCGTACTCGCCGGAACCCTGTCCTCAGTTGGAGTTCTGCATCGACACAGCACTGGTACTCGCGGGTGTTGGTTATCTGCTCCATCATCATCTAAAGTTGCTGAAACTAAATGGTAAGGAAACATTATTCTCAAAACCGATAGCTGCGTTAGCCTTAAGTTTGGGTCTGGTTTTGTTTTCTGAATTTTATAATCAGATTATTTCAAATAAACAAGTTCAGATTTCCATTTCAATGGGTTCATATGAGATTTTTTCTGTTTGACTTAATTGGCTATCATTGACTGCTGTCTAATTGTTTCTATAACATGATGTTTTAGGTTAGCTGGGTTGCTATGCGGAATTGCATAGCTTGTATTTTTCTTTTTGGGTTTTGAGATCTCCTATTTCCTGTTTGGACTTTAGTTCTTTTATATATGTTTTTGGTGGATCATGTTCTGCTTACCTTTGAAATTATTGTTAATTTTGATTAAAATTTTGATAAATAGTGATAAGTCACTTTTAATCACGGGTAGTCCAGTGATTCTGATGAGGGTGAAAATAAATCTTTTTTAATCATGGGTAGTACAGTCTCCCTGAAGGCTAGGATGGGGAGGGTGAAAAATCCTTATTGGGCATTTGTAGTTGGAATGGGGATGTGGGTTGGGGAAGGAGAGTGTATCATTGAAAAGATTATTTTAATTTTGATTATGTTCCATTTACCTTTGAAAAGATCGTTAATTTTAATTGAACTTTAATCAATGTTGAAAAAAAAGAATTCATTTGAATCAAGGATGGGGAGGAAGAAAAATTTGTGTTGGGCATTTGAGGACAGATCGGGTACACGAGGGTGGTTGGGAAAGGGAGTGTACCTTGGAAAAGATTATGTTAATTTTGGCTATGTTCAATTTACCTTTGAAATGATTGTAAATTCATATTAAATTTTCATAAATGTTGAAGAGAATTTCTTTTCTTGAATCAGTAATCTAGTCTCCCTGGGGGTAAGGATGGGGAGGGAGAAAATTCCATTTTGGCCATTTGGGGTTGGATCAGGGCACAGGGATGTTGGAGAGGGGGATTATATACCTTTGGGAAGATTATATTAGTTTTGACTATGTTCCAATTTTCCTTTGAAAAAGCTTATTAATTTTGATTGGATTTTGATAAATGTTGTAAAAAGTCCTATTTGTTAAGTCATGGATATTTCAATGTGCCTGTGAGCAAGGATGGGGAGGGAGAGAAATCCCTCTTGGGCATTTGGGGTCGTACCTGGGATACTAGGTGGTTGGGGAAGGAGATTGTAGCTTTTACAAATCTGCCCATTGTCCTCGGTCTATTTTACACCAAATCCATTAAAAGGAAAATTAGCCCGAATCTTTCCTACATTAGTCTTCAGCGTTTGTATGTATTTGTTTTTTTCTTTCCTTTGTATTAATGTTTGCCAGCAAAATGCCAGCGATCCTCTATGATTTTTAGAGTTGCTCTTTGTTAACTTTCTCAATGTCTATCATACCTATGTTGCTTTGACTAAGTTGGTGCTAATTAATTGAAGTTTAAGTGCAATCTTGCATCAGGCTTCACCATTTGTAGCAGGACTTGCTGTTGCAGCTGCTGCTTATGCTGGTAAATATGGCATCCAGGCTTGGCAGGCATTCAAGGCAAGACCACCAACAGCCAGAATTCGCAAGTTTTATGAAGGTGGTTTTCAACCAACGATGACAAGAAGAGAAGCGGCTCTAATACTTGGAGTCAGGTATGGTTTACTTGTTACCTCCACCCCCTGCTACTTGGAAAACGAGTCATCTCCGTTTCTTCTCCAACCACTGATTTTATTACTTTATTGGTAATTTAATTGGAGTATGCGGTGTTCAAAACAATTATCTTCAATAACATTTTCGATGACTGAAGGTTTGCCTTAGCCTTAGTCCAAAGATGTTACTTCTTGTGTGATGGGAATAAATCTAGTTTGTTGGGGTTGAATGGCTTATGAAGTATTAATCGTGCAATTCAATAGTAAAAAATATGGAACAATAGTCTTTGGGACCATTGGATGTTAAAAGGCACTTTTCGGACCATCGGATGTTAAGGACACATTTCAAGCTGTTTAAGAGCTGGCTGAGCTTGTTCTTCTGGATTCCATGTTCATATCATATAAACTAACTCCAACATTTTTATGTGAATGGAATCTTTCATTTTACACAGTTTGCATCTCATGTTTTCTATAAATCTTCTCTCCTGTGTTCGAGAAATCTTGGGATTTTTTATGGTTCTGTTAAAAACATTGAGCTGTAAGGTTTAGTTTTCAGGTGTTTTGAAAACAAAATGGCACACTGATTTTATCAAATAATTTTGCTTCCTTCCTTTCCTTCACTATCTTAGAATTGACCTTTCTAAGATTGTCAAGGGGGCTAAACCTTCTACATGGATCCCATGTATAGCAAATTAGTTCTTTTGAGCTCCAATTAGTGGTTTGAAGAATTGAGTTTCTGCAACATGATTTTTAGCCATAGAATTTGTCATTGTTGGCCATTGTTTTTGTAGAAATATTAGGAATAAGCTATATTAACTGTTATTGCTTTCTGTTATTTTATTCTTGTTAGACGATCAAGCAATGCTAGCTGTCATTTAGTATAAAAAGATTGTTAATTTGTTTTATTTTTTCTTTCTGTTTTGCCTATAAAATGAGGCACAAAACTATTGATGAAATAAGATGAAAAAAGGAGTTTTCCTACTTTCAAAATCTTCATGGTATCAGAGCATATCTGATCCAAATTCTTCAGCATCCCTCTTGCATTAAATAGGCAGTGGATGAACAAATTTCCTCTCCACCTGAAGTCCTTGCGGGCTCCTATCTTCTGGTGCCTGACAACCGTACTCTCACTGATCCAGCTCCTTCTTTCGTTACTAGCCATCGACTAAATAGCAGTAACTATCTACAATGGTCGTCCTTGGTGTTAATGCTCATCCGAGGGAAAGGATGTGACGAATACCTCAGTGGAGAACTCTCACCACCTCGCGCGAATGATCCAAATGCTCGGGTATGAAAAGTAGAGAACAATCTTGTTATGTCTTGATTGGTGAATTCAATGACCACCGAGATTGGAGAAAATTTTCTCCTTTATGAGACTGCACATGATATCTGGGTCGCGGCCCGTGAGTTCTACTCCACTCATGACAACACTTCCGCCATCTTCGAAGTCGAAGCAAGTCTTCACGACCTGCGTCAAGGAGAAAAGACGGTAACCCAATATTACAATTTTCTTACCCGAAAATGGCAGCAGCTTGACGCTTTTGAAGAACATGCTTGGAGCTGTCCAGAGGACGCCAGGAGATTCCGAAGCATCGTGGAACAAAAACGAATATTCAAATTTCTTTTCGGATTGAACAAATACCTCGACGAGGTAAGAGGACGCTTCCTTGGAGCCAAACCTCTTCTGAACATCAGAGAGGTGTTCTTTGAGGTGCGACGCGAAGAAAGCAGGAAGAATGTGATGATGGGTTAATCGCAACTCAGCCCTAACCTTGCTGAAAGTAGTTCTCTCTCACCTGAGGCTGGTGTAGCTCTCACAAGTCGGGTGACTGAACGAAAGAGACGGCTATGGTGCGAATACCGTAAAAAAACCTGGGCACATTTGTGGAAGATGCTGGAAGCTTCACAGAAAGCCAGCTGAAAAGAAGTCACCAAAGCAGGAGACTCATCGGGGCAATTTTATCTCAACTGAGGAGGAATCAGCTGCAACCGTTCCTACCGAAAGTCTATTTAGTCCTGAACAGATCAACCTCCTTCAGAAAATGTTTTCTTCCAATATGGTTCTTGGTAATGCTTCCACAGCTCACAAAGGTAATTTTTCTGGTCTCTCAACTTATTTCTCAAAAAACGGCATATGGATTATTGACTCGGGTGCTTCCGACCATATGACTGGAGATATCTCACTATTTAAGGAATACAGTAAATGCAGAGGTAAATTCTCAGTTAAAATTGCTGATGGCTCCAGTTCCCAAGTCGAAGGAACAAGAATAATTACACTATCACCCAAACTAATTTTGTATTCTGTGTTATACGTTCCAAATTTGGATTGCAATCTCCTGTCAATAAGCAAACTATCACAGGACTTGAATTATGTAGTTACATTTAACTCTAAACTGTGTGAATTTTAGGACTTGGACTCAGGGAAGACGATTGGTAATGCTCTAGTATGGATTCAGGTCTTTATCTACTGCAAGTTGACAACTCTTCTCTTAGTAGACAAACTCATCATACAGTATGTACCAATTCTGAATCTGTAAATAACTTAAATAGGGAATGCTCCATCATGTTATGGCATTACCATTTACGACATTCTAATTTCTTGTATTTGAAAAAGCTATTTTCTACTTTCTTGTACTTGAAAAAGCTATTTTCTACTTTTTTTTGAAATAAAAATTCAATTTTCTTTTAGTGTGAAGTATGTCAACTGTTCAAACATATTCAAAATTCATTTCCTAGTTCAATTTACAAACCCACAAAACATTTTCATTAATTCATAGTGATGTATGGGGTCCCTCTCGGGTTACTAATATCACTGGGACAAAATGGTTTGTATCCTTTGTTGATGACAACACTAGAATCACTTGGATTTTTCTCATGAAAAAAAAAATCTGAAGTTGGCCAAATTTTTTAAAAATTTCATACTATGATTCAAAATTAATTTCACACTAAAATTTAAGTATTGAGATCAGACAATAGATGTGAATACTTTGAAACCACTTTGAGACAATATTTTTCTGACCATGGCATTATTCATCAAAGTTCCTGTGTTAATACCCCACAACGAAATGACGTCGCCTAACGAAAAAATAGATACATTCTTGAAGTAACCCGATCAATCATGTTCACTACCCATGTTCCAAAATTTCTTTGGAGAGAGGCTGTTTTCACCGCTGCATACTTGATAAACTGCATGCCCTCCCGAACTCTTGTATTTCAAACACCGTATGATACACTTTTAAAGGCCTTTCCACAATCTCATATCCTTCATACTCTTCTCTACAAAATTTTTGGTTGTTCAAGTTATGTCCATGTTCATACTCACCTCAGAGGTAAACTTGACCCAATGGCCATTAAATGTGTTTTTATTGGATATTCACCAAATCAAAAAGGATACAAATGTTTTTATCCCAGGACCCGTCGTTTCTACAACACTATGCATGTTACTTTATTTGAAAATCAGTCATTCTATCCCACTACTATATTCAGGGGGGACAACATTAATCAGGAATATCAAGTATGGGATATAAGTATACCACCTTTCACCTCTCTTCCCCAATCTATTCCCGAGTCCTCATCAAATTTTCCTGAAACTAGTATCAAAGAGTCTGAACCTGAACCTATACCTATTACTATCAACAAAGAGTTACGTGTCTATATTAGGAGAAGCAAAACTCCAGTTGATAAAGATTCTGAACCAACTATACATTGCCATGAGTCTATTTCAGTTCTGAGCAATAAGGACACATCAGGTAATGAGTTTTCAGGCACAATTTCTGATATTGTTACTATTACAGACCATGATACTGAGTTACCTTTTGCCTTATGGAAAGGAACTCGATCTTGTACTAGACACCATATACAGGATTATGTTTCATTTAGCAACTTGTCTTCAAAGTATCATGCATTTGTAAGTAAGCTTGATGGCAGCTCCACTGAACCTAAAACAATTCATGAAGCCCTTGCACAACCAGAGTGGAGAGGTGCTATTCAAGAAGAGATCAAGGCTCTATAAAAGAACAAGACTTGGGAACTAAGAGAACTTCCACTTGAAAAACATAAAGTGGGGTGCAAATGGGTATTCATTATAAAACACAATTCTGATGGAAGTGTGAATCGGTACAAAGCTCGTTTAGTGGCTAAAGGCTTTATTCAGTCCTACGGGATAGACTATCAGAGACATTCGCCCCAGTGGCTGAGCACAACACTATTCGGGTATTACTCTTTCTTGTTTCTAATCTTGATTGACCTCTCTATCAACTTGATGTAAAGAATGCATTTCTCAATAGTGATTTAGAAGAAGAGATATATGGAAGTCCCTCCAGCCTTGAGATCACATATGAATCTCACAAGGTGTGCAAACTCAGAAAGACACTTTATGGTCTAAAACAATCTCCGAGAGCTTGGTTTGACAGATTCACCAAAGTAGTCAAACATATAGGCTATGAGCAATGTCAGTCTGATCATACTTTGTTTGTCAAGAACAATGCCTCAGGTAAGAAAGCGATCCTAATTGTTTATGTTAATGATATCATTTTAACAGGTGATAACATAGAGAAAATTCAGGAACTCAAAATTTTTCTTGCCACGGAATTTGAGATAAAAGATCTTAGAGCACTCAGGTATTTTCTGGGAATAGAATTTGCTCGTTCTAGAAGAGGATATATGTGTCACAACGGAAATATTTTCTTGACCTATTGAAAGAAACAAGGATGCTTGGCTGTAATCCAGTAGAAACAGCCAAGGAAACGACTACAAAAGTTGGTTTTAAAACCAATAGTAAGCCAGTTGATAAAGAAAGATATTAGAAGCTTGTAGACAAACTTATTTATCTCGCTCATACTAAACTTGACATTAGGTTTGCTGTTAGTACTGTAAGTCAATTCATGAATCAACCTACTGATGATTATATGAATATAGTATATCAGATCCTAAGATACCTTAAGAAGACTTTAGGACAAGAACTATTTTTCTAGAAAACAATGAATAGGAATATTGAAATCTAAACAAATGCTGATTGAGTGGGTTCTGTAACTGACAGAAGATCTACATGTGGGTACTGTACTTATGTTTGGGAAAACTTAGTCACTTGGCGGAGTAAAAAACAATCTGTTGTATCACGAAGTAGTGCAGAAACTGAACTTCGATCACTTGCTCATGGAATATGTGAGGGGGTTTGGTTAAAAAGGATTCTAATAGAAACAAAATTCTCAGTTTCTACTCCCATGAAAGTATGGTACGATAATCAATCAACAATTAGTATAGTTAAAAATTCTGTACATCATGATCGAACTAAACATGTGGAGATAGATCGGCACTTCATCAGAAAGAAGATTGAAGATCAAACTATTACAATACTTCATGTTCCTACTAGTCAGCAAACTGCAGATATTTTAACAAAGGCACTTACAAAGGATCCTTCAACGAATTGATATCCAATCTAGACCTACTCAATATTTATGTAACCTAGATTGAGGGAGAGTAGAGAAATATTAGGAATAAGCTATATTTACTTTACTGTTTTCTGTTATTTTATTCTTGTTAGACAACTAAGTATTTGTAACAGAATGCTAGCTGTCATTTAATACAGAAATGTTGTTAATTTGTTTTGTTTTTTCTTTTTGTTTTGTCTATAAAATGAAGCACAAAACCATTGATGAAATAAGATGAAAAAAAGTTTTTCGTACTTTCAAAACCTTCAGTTTTATATTGTTGGAAAGTTTTGGGCTTAAATGTTCAACCCAAGATCTCAAATTGAGTTCTTGGGTTGAGAGGTCACTAAATGTCAAGCACTAAAATGAAGAGTTTTAGTGCAACAATTCCTTCTAAGATGTTTATTGACTGGATAAGTTTTGGGGAGTTCTTCTCGTCAACCTAAAATAACTTCAAAGTTATTACTTGAGATTGTAACGCTTAAGCTAAGCCTCATGTTTAATATTCCTAGGGGTCATTTGTAAATTTTTGAGAGGTAAAAAAAGAACCACAAGAATGCTAATCATGAAATGGTGCTGAACCACAGGAACCCAAGAGCTAATTTGATGGTTCTAGTTTTCATTCCATTTTTGTGAGGGACATAATATTCCAGTGGTACAACCTGTACCATTGCAGCAAATAATGCTGATGACTGATTTTCATTTCTTTTCCTTAAATGTTCGTCTCTTTTTCCTTTAAATTTCTAATCAAGTCTCAGTTTTAATGTCCATGTCAGTAAACATGTGTACAAGGGTAATATAATTTTAGGTTAAGTTACCATTTAGTCTCTAAACAACATTATTTATCTACTATCATAAAATGCTTTACTTTATGTTCAGATATTTTTTTTCTAAGTTCTACTTTGTTATTATCAGGGAAAGTACTGCGGCAGAGAAAGTGAAGGAAGCTCATCGGAGGGTAATGGTAGCAAACCATCCAGATGCAGGCGGAAGTCATTACCTTGCTTCAAAAATTAATGAAGCAAAAGATGTGCTGCTTGGGAGATCAAAAGGTAGTGGTTCTGCATTTTGATGGGATTAGATTTTGATCTCTCTGAAGACCTTCGAGCAAAGCTCTCTTGGATGGTTCTTTGTTTCCACTTCAGATTGGAGTTGTGCGGAAATGTCTGTATACAATTTTCTTTGAGCACTAAATTGACAGTCAGTATATTTATTGAATCAAGTAGTTAGGACTCAGATAGTTTCAGGCTGATATTTGTATAAATTCTTTGGCTTGTGTCCCTGTCTATGTCTGATCGGGTGAAGCTCGCTGCAACTCAGTTTTGGTGATACATTATGGTATTCATTTTACCCTATTGCCACTCTTTAGCTGGGATCTTTGGTGATTTTTCCCCCTCTACGGTTGTAATTTTCTGCTAAGGTCTGAGAGTAAATGACAGCTTTCTTCCATAAGAAAGTTAGTTTATTTGTGTGTTCAGAAATTCATTTACAAATTCTATCTTGTGTTTATTTAATTTTCGTAATGCTTTTAATTATTATATTTTTTTAATTGCATATTTATCTTGTTCTGCTTGTTACAAATACAAAACCTTCCAAAAAGATATAACTCCTTCAGCTTTAGGGATACACACGCCCGCGCGCACAAAAATAACTATCTACTAATATTTTTTTATCAATTCGAAATAAAATGGGAAAATTACAAAACTGGAAAATTGGGATGGTTTTCCATTTCCTCACAAGAACTTCAAGAAGAATTTTTAAACTAGTCCTAATAACCTTCTTCTTAGCAATGTAGAATCACGGAAGAAGAGAAGATTACGGATGAGGTAGAATATAAGTGGGAGGAATTAAGGAAGGGGGTTGTTGACACATGGGGTAGGAGTTGTGGTTTTTCAACCAATGGAAGACGGAGGTATTGTGGAAAATATGCCAATAGGGCATGTCAATTAGGTCTTTGGAGCCTGACATGTCGTCGAGGCAAATGGCGCAACAACCCACTTCACGGCCATCAATAGTCTTGCCCTCGACCCTTTTTTCTCTTCTCAACTTGTCCATCACCCATTATGAATCATCTTGATTGTGATCTTGCCCTTGATCTTGATGATGTTGATATTCTTGATCTTTGTGGTGTTGTTGATTAGAGGGATTTATAATCCAATTAGGGAGCCATTCGTCTATGCCCATGGGTCTCTCCGTTACTTTTTCAATACGATAAATCGACAACACCTCTGTGTCAACTAAATAAAAAAATTATTGCAGTAGAAGGAAGCAATGCAGAATGCATAAACGTAGATTTTGGATGCCATGAAATTGCATAAATCACTATCGCCATTCACACTGAATATTAAATTATCCACAATATACTGCAGACCAATATATTCAGAGAGGATATTAACAAGAACGTGAAGGAAGAAGATGATGGGTTCTCCAATTGGTTGGACATTGCAGACCATCTTCCGACCTTCAAGATCTCGCCTTACAGTTTGCTTGATGTTGGCGACTTGGATTTTGAGTGTTGCAATGTGATGGATATCCTATGACCATGTCCACCAATCTCCCCTCATCCTCATCTTCACATTTCTTAAACCCGTCTCCAAATCCATATTTGATAAAAACAAAGAGATAATCAGACTATAAAAAATCAAAACACTGAACATTTGAAATAAAAAAATAACCAGATTGCAAAGAATACAAGCACTGAACACTTGGAATCAAAGGTGGAATGTGTAGGAAACAGAGTTGAGGTTGTTATTATTTATTGAAGAGAACCTAATTTGGAAAACATAAAAATTATATTCGACCGTTAGAAGTTTAATTAATTAATTACAGACATCCAGCCAAAAATAAGAAAGTAGAATTTTGGACTGTTGGATAATGTTATATTAGATTATACATGGGCTTTCCTTGCTCGTCCCTGTTTTTTGTGTGATTTCTTATTTAATCTAATAATTAATTTTAATTGAAAATATTAAATGTATGATTGATTTATTTTTTTTTTTGAAATTTAAAATATAAACCTCAAAATTCTATCTCACTTCTTCGTTTCCTTCTCTCTCTCTCTCTCTCTCTTCCTCTCCCTATGTATCTCTCAATTTCTTGGTTTTTAACGCGCAAGCTCAACGTTCCTCCTTTTTTCCCTCGCCTTGGCGTGGTTTTCTGAAGAAGGGATGAAGACTCTCCACCCAAATACAACGTTTGGGAAGTCTCAACAGTCACAAAGCTATCTTTGTTTTTTACTGTTCAATTCCACTGGACGTTTAAATGAAAAATGATAATGTTTGTGTGTTATTTTTTACTCAAACCCTTCTAAAACGTAAAAAGAAACCTTTTTATTTTTATTAAAATTGGTTTTTCTTATATTGAAAATCATTTTTTTCATTAAATTTATTTTAGGATATTTTCTTCTTCTTCTTCGAATCACTCATTCAAAAATGAACAAAACTTATTTAAACTCCTCAAATCATCAATTCAAAAATAAGAAAAACTTATTTTAATTCTATATTTATACTCTTATAATACTATCAATCTCTCACATTTTCGGAGAAATTTGATCTCCTGAATTCAACGACATACCCATCATGCCATTGTAGACCGCATCCACCTCGATCCTCATCATACATCGTCGAATATGTCTTACAACCTCCATATGACAACCTTTTGATTTTGTCATGTTGATACATTGCACATCCGAGATGCGAATTAGATTGATCAATTATAAGAGGAGAATCCCCCACCAAGGTGACCATACTATGTTTCCTTCATGAAAGGCTATAAGAGGATGCATTTTTATTATAAATTTATTTACAAAGAAAGAGAAGAGAGGACCCAAACAAGCCCTTATGTGTTAAAAAATTCAAGGATTATTTCGAAGTAAAAAATACATTAACTAAAGTGAAATTTGGAGTATTTAGTTTGATGACTAAAATGTTAATTTTATCTAATTATTAATTTATTTGTATTATTTCATAGAATTGTGTATCAATATTAAGAGGTTAATTAGTTGTTTTCTTATTAAAATATTAATTATATTGTTAATAATATAATTATTAAAATGCAATAAATATAGAAATTATTTTCAAATTAGGTTATCATTTTTAGTATCCTAGGTAACCTTTCTAAATTAGGCTGCTATACTAGGGTGTTCAAAGAGTTTTAAAACATTATATAGTGTAAGTTGATTATATTATAAATTAATATTAATGTTGTGCAAAAGGTAGAAATTTACTGCATAAATAATTTTGAAACTTAATGGTTTTCAGACACCATAAATTTTGATTCTAGTGAATATGGAAGTAGAGAGGTATATACATATATGCTGCTTATTGCATATTTAAGTTAATTTCAAGTCATTGGTCAGTAGAGAAAATATGTGAGATTCTATGGAAAACAAGTATTATTAAGCCTTGGAATGAAATAATTGATTAGTAAAAGTGGGTTGTAACAATATGTATGCTTTGTTACTTGAAGATATTATTGTTATTATTACGATTAATATTATTTTCTTTTTCTAAAGTCCATCCCAAAATCCAAAATTTTAACCAACAAACCAACCCAGAGATGTAAATTGAAAAACCCAAAACCACAAAAAATTTAAAAGACCCAAGTCCACCAAATGCAACCCAAAGGCCTTCTCATTTAATGAGAGCCCTAAAACCCAAACCCACTCATGACCAATACCACTTGTTGGCACTTCCTCATCCCTTCTTCAAAAATAGATGTACAATTTAATATATAACATAATACAACGGTCCAAATTTTACTTTCTGACTGAATTTCTAAAATCAATTAAAATCAATTTAATTAAACTTCCAAACGGTAGAATATAATTTTCATGATTTCCCTTTCACTTTTGTAAGAACTTGATGAATCTGAAGCCGAATCTGATTTTGATGAGCTACCGCTCTTAGATCCATCTGATTCTGATTCTAATTCTGAAACTTGCTTCTGTTGTTGCAAGATGAGCCGTGGCATGATCTTCAAGTATTCTCATGGATTTTTTGTGATACCACCAAGTCCAATGGATGTGAGGAAGTTTATGGAAAATCTAGTGTTCTTGGGGTTATCCTTTGGGAGATTGATTCGAAAGAGTCTTGCATCATAGGA
>NW_019014638.1:1124845-1147482 GCF_000150535.2 Carica papaya
TCGAAGGTGAGGAAAATAAAAGTCATTGAGAGCACCATAAAGGAAGTCTTCAAGAAAAGAGTTTCCTATCTATTAATTCTATGTGCTTTCATTCTTTGATTTGGTTATTTAACTTGGATCCTTGGATAATGATCCTGCTTCATTAGTCATCATTTTCTACATAAATATATGTTTCCTGTACTGATCTTGGATGTAAAGACAATTACCAGTTATTCAGGGGATTTAACATATAATAGCATTACTTGCTTTATTTCAGGGAACTTACAATGACTGGACTTCGTCGAATTTTGGAGGAAGATCTTACACTTGATAGGCATACTCTTGATCCATATGGTGATTTCATACGCAGCCAGGTAGATGAGGGCCAAATCAGAGCTAAAACACCGGCTGATCGGCCAAAAAACACCGACGAAGTCCAGCGGTGCCGCCGCAGATTTCCTCAGTTTTTGCCTCCGATGAGGTCCTTCCCGGTTCCCGTTTGATGTAATTTTTATACTATTGTGACCACCGTCTTTTTTTCTACAGGTTGATTGGAGCAAAACACCAAATCGCGACTCGCGCCGGAGAAGCCGCCGCACCTGAGAGCTCCGCCGCCGGTAAGTCATGATTTTTTGTAATATTTTGGCCCATCGAGGGCCCTAGGGGTGTTTTATCACAGGAACCAATGCAGGCCGAGTTCGGCCGAAAAACGGCCAACCCGAGGCGGATCGCCACCGTGGGCGGCGCCGCCGTCACGGGAGCACGGCGGAGCCGCCATCCCGGAATTCTGAAATTGGCCGAAAAGGCCTTGGGTCTGATTTGGAGTTTTTTTAGGGACATGTGCAGGTACCGGAAGTGTGTTTCAGTTTCTGAAAAAAAATTCAGAAAATCTAGGGACTGCCCGTATGCGCAGTGAGAACCCGATTTCAGATTCCGAAATAAGTAAGGATCTCTCACCCTATTTCCTATTACGGTATTAAAGCTTAATAAATGATAAAATGGTATGTTATGAATTAATAGATATGTATAATTAATTAAGGTTGCTAATGGAGCCCGAATCTGATGTACTTTTCGGTCAGGTGTTGTTTGATTTATTTTACAGTTTTGAATGCAGTACGGTGCTTAATGTGTTTATTTTATAATTTCATATGCATGAATCACGGTTTAATTTATCATGATTTGAATTATTGTGAACTCAATGTTGTGTTGCCTTGTTTGGTGTCAATTACTGGTTTACATGTTTATGTTTGATTGGATAATTGAGATTAAAAAAAATTGAAAAATGTATGTGAATTGATAAATGGATAATGTCGAGAGCCTAACTAGATATCGTGGGAGATGGTGGATGGACCAGGTCCATAGGGAACCCTATCGGGAATGTGGTCTCTCATATCGGACGAGGTATGGAGACTCAATGTGTTTTGGCGCCCATATTAGACGGAGTATGGGAACGGCCCGTTTCACCCTCATACCGGACAAGGTATTGAGGTTTATAGTTTTGGCACCCATACCGGACGGGGTATGGGGACGACCCTGGAATTAAGTTATTAATATGAATGGTTCGCGTGTAGCGGGGACCCCCTATAGATCCCCATGGATACTAGTAGACTGATAAAAGAGGAAATTTGTTGCCTGATGATTAAAATACAAAAGCATGATATGTGTTATATTACAGAGTGTGCATGATCTTATGATGTTTATGATATTATTGTTTCTCATAAGTTGTTTTCATTAATCTCACCGAGGTAAGTGGATAGTAAAAGTTTTTATTATTGATAAATGAATTTGTTATAAATTATGCTACATTGGTCGTTTTTGTTTTCTACCAACCTTTACTTCTGTAATAGTGAGATAGTGTGATGTTTTTACTGGGATAGTGTAGCTCATTCCTTACTTAACCATTTCAGATCAGAAAGACTTGGTTCCCGAACCCGTCCCACAGGAGGAAGATGGCGAGTAGATGTTTAAAGATTTCATAGTTTTATTTATAACATTCATCTCTAGTATTTACTTTATTTAATTTATTCTTTCATACGTTTAGTACGTTTGGATTATTATGTAAGGGATATTAATCAAAATTTTTATTTCGCTTCCGCACTCAGAATTTTTCTTATATATACATTTTCCTTTAAAATTTTGGGGCCATTACATTTGGTATCAGAGCCGTGTTCCTCGGACTCGTCCCTTACACAATAATATTTAGAGAAATACCAACCGATTAATCGTTACTCAACTCTTCCTTGTGAAATGCAGGTGCAGAGAGATGAGGAGAGGAAGAGCCCCACTAAACCGATCCAGCCTGGGATGATTCGCTTCTGGAAGATGTGGACAGAATATTTGAGATGCTAGAAAGGATCATTGTTGCTCAGCAAGGTCGAGAGGAAGAAGGGAATTACCCGACCCTCCCCCACTATCACAGATTGAGCCACCGCAGCAGCGAGCGGGTCCCGAGCCACCCCGGCAAGAGCCTGCTCCTCTATAGTACCACCCGGCACCACCGCCACAGTATAATCCGGTGCCTCAGCCAAGATATTGCCTGGCACCGCCACAGTATAATCCGGTGCCCCCACTATATCAGCAGGTGCCACCACAGGGCCCCTCAGTCGATCCTCAGCCCGCCCCAGTCCCTCTTCCACGGGACCCAACTCCTTCCCTGATTGACCCGGGCTACATAGAGAGGTACAGGAGACTAAATCCTTCCACTTTTGTAGGGTAGTCCTCTTTCGAAGATGCCCAGTACTGGTTGGCGGAGACAGAGAAGGCTTTCAAGACCTTAGGAGTGGTTCCTAAGCAGATGGTTACTCTTGCTTCCTACATGCTAGTGGGGGAAGCAGATCGTTGGTGGGAGCTCAAGCAGACCACCCTGCCTACGCCAGTCACTTAGGAGCAGTTCTTAACAGCCTTTCATGCAGAGTACCTCCCCGAGCACATCCGACATTTAAAGGAGACGGAGTTTGTTCAGCTAGTCTAGGGAAACATGACAGTGTCGGAATATGCTCGTAAGTTCCTAGAGCTGGGCCGATACTCCCCTAAGACATTGATGGATGAGGGCTGAATGACCAGGAGGTTCCAGTGGGGCCTCCGCCCAGAGATCTAGCAGAACTTATTGGTACTAGAGCTCAAGACATATTCAGCCGTTCTAGCAAAGGCGCAGATTGTGGAGAGGAGTTTCAACACCCTTTCTCAGTTAGCAGGGAGTCACAGACCCTCAACTCCACCCCGTAGACCAACACCTACTACGCTTGTCCAGCAAAATAAGAGGCCCAGACCGGTGATCTAGGTTCCCCCTCAGGCTCCAGAGGCAGCACGTGGCAAGATCTATCAGCACTGCGGCAGGGATCACGGGGACCGACCATGCTATCGCCTCAACAACACCTGTCGCATATGTGGTAGTGCCCAACACTATGCGAGAGAGTACTCGAGGAACCAGAACTAAGGAAGACCTCCTTTTCAGGGCAGGGTTTACAACCTCACACAGCAGGATGCCGATGCCGACCTGGACATGGTACAGGGTATGTACACTATTTGTAACCATATTGCTCATGTTTTATTTGACACTAGTGCATCGCATTCATTTGTTTCACATGTTTTTGCATCCAAACTTAATGTATCACCTGATAAACTTGATTCAATGTTGTTTGTGTCTACTGCCGGGGGTGAAACACTATTAGGAAAAGTTGTCTACAAGGCTTGTGCCGTGGAGATAGCAAATAAAAAACTGAGTGTAGACCTAATAGGGTTAAACACGGGAGATTTTGATGTAATTTTAGGGATGGATTGGCTAGCGGCGTATCACACCACCATAGATTGCTTTAACAAGAAAGTTATATTTAATCCTCCTAATGAGGAGCCATTTATAAATTAATAAAATCATTTGACACTTATTCCTTCATGACAAGTTTCCTTAATTTTTAAGTACTTTAACCTTACTATTTTCTCTAACTAGGCAAGCCCAAGAAGAAAATTTGTATCCAAGAGATTCCGGTAGTCCAAGACTTTCCAGATATGTTTCCGGATGAATTGCCCGGACTGCCAGTGGACAGGGAAGTTGAGCTCACTATAGACTTACAACCAGGCACCCAGCCCATTTCGGTTGTTCCTTACAGCATGAGTCGCGTTGAGATGGAAGAGTTGAGGAAACAAATCACTGAATTACAAGACAGTAGTTTTATTAGACACAGTGTGTCTCCTTAGGGTGCCGGAGTCACGTTTGCCAGAAAGGGAGATGGAACATTGAGACTGTGTATTAATTACAGATGATTAAACAAGGTCACAATCAAGAACAAATATCATCTTCCCAGAATTGACGACCTCTTCGATCAGCTGCAGGGTGCGCAGGTCTTCTCCAAAATAGACATGCGATTAGGTTACTATTAGGTGAAAATAAGAACAGAAAACATCCCCAAAACGGCCTTTCGAACCAGGTACGGGCACTATGAGTTCCTGGTCATGCCATTTGGGCTAACCAACGCCCCGACCATCTTTATGGATCTGATGAACAAGGTCTTCAGAGAAATCTTGGATCAATTTGTTATCGTGTTCATCGATGACATCTTGGTCAAGGCAGAGCATCAACGCCCATGCGGGTTACTTCAGCCCTTACCGATCCCGTAGTGGAAGTAGAAACATATCGCCATGAACTTTATAACGAGATTATCCAAAGCACGTTCAGGATATGATGTCATCTGGATAATTGTTGACCGGTTTACTAAGTCTTCCCACTTCCTATCCATCAGGATGACCGATCCATTGGACAAGTTGCCAAGAATGTATATCCGGGAAATAGTCAGATTGCATGGAGTTCCAGTGACAGTGATATTCGACAGGGACCCCAGGTTCACTTCTCAGTTTTGGAGTAGCTTTCAGCAGGTCATGGGAACAAAGCTATCTCTCAGTACTACTTTCCATCCTCATATTGATGGACAGTCAGAAAAGACAATCCGTATACTTGAGGATATGCTTCGAGCTTGCATCCTTGATTTTGGGGGCCATTGGGATGACCATCTACCCCTGATAGAATTTGCCTACAACAACAGCTACCAAGCGAGCATTGGCATGGCTCCGTATGAGGCGTTGTATGGGTGCCCATGTAGATTACGATTTGTTGGGAAGAAGTGGGTGACAGAAAATTGTTCGGCCCGGAGTTGATGGAGGAGACCACATCTAAAATATTAAAATCAGAAAGAACATTCAGATGGCTCAGAGCAGACAGAAGAGTTATGCGGACACCCGGAAGAGAGATTTAGCGTTTGAACATGGCGACCGGGTGTTCCTTAAGGTCACTCCTTTCAAGAAAATTAGTAGGTTCGGCAGGAGGAGAAAACTGAACCCCCAATTTATTGGATCATATGAAGTCTTAGACAGGATTGGTACTGCCGCTTACAGACTAGCACTGCCTCCAGAGCTCTCCAAGGTCCACAATATGTTCCATGTATCCATGCTACGTAAGTACAACCCGTACCCCTCTCATGTCTTGGCTCATGAACCGCTTATACTCTAAGAGGACTTATCTTATGAGGAAGTACCAGTCGGTATCACGGACCGAAAGAGCAGAATACTCCGCAACCGAAAATTATCATTTATAAAGGGAGTGTGACAGAACCACTCGCCAAAGGAGGCTACCTAGGAGCTAGAATCAGACTTTAGAGCCCAGTATCCCCACTTGTTCGACTAAGAGTAAGAGGTAAATTTGGGGGACCAAATTTCTTTAAAGGAGGGAGAGTTGTAACACCCAAAATCTTTTTTTTATTTTATTTTAATTTTTATTAGAATTTTGTTTAATTTTATTTTATTCTAATAATTAATTTATAAGGTTTTAATTTAATTTAATTTAATTTAATAGAAATTAAAATAATAATAATAATAAAATGAGGAAAAATTATTTTTGGGATTTAATTGAAATTGATTTTGGGAAAAAAGGTGAAAATTTAGATTCTCGGGGTGTTTCTGAAAAGAAAATTAAAAACTGGGGGTCAAAATACAATTTAAAAAAATAGCGTCATGTCAGCAGCCACGTCAGTAGCCCGATCAGTAGTGCCGACCAACCAGGACACGCCATGTGGCAGGGACGCTAACGCGGGAAGCCACGCGGGATGGAGACATGTGGGCGATCCGCATGTGCGCGATCGGACGGCCCAGATCCGTTCTCGCACGCACAGACGGCCCAGATCAAAAGCGCACATAGAAGGCCCAGATCTCACGCGTGCGGACAGCCCAGATTTGATCATGCACGGACGGCCCAGATCGCATCGTGATGGACGATCCAGATTTATTTCTAATTTAATCGCGATCGGACGGTCCAGATTAAATCATGATGGACGGCTCAGATTAAAAGGAGAAGGTTATAAATAATCGCATCCACACCCAACCCCAAACCCTAACCGCTAGAACCCTTGCCGGAGAAGACGACCCAGCCACCGGAGGAACCGGCCGCCGCTACTCGCCACCGCTACGGAGGATTTTTCGACCGCCAAACGAGGTAAAATTTCTTCTTTTGGCTTGTTTTTCGATGCTGAACCTCCCTGTGGCCAAATTGGAGCTAAATCACCGGTCGATCGGCCAAAAAATACTACCGAAGTCTAGCAGCGCCACCGTAGATTTTCTCAGTTTTTGCCTCCGATGAGGCCCTTCCCGGTTCCTGTTCGATGTAATTTTTATACCACTGTGACCGTCGTCCTTTTCTCTACAGGTTGACCAGAGCAAAACACCAAATCGCGACTCGCACCGGAGGAGCCGCTGCACCTGAGAGCTCCACTGCCGGTAAGTCTCGGTTTTCTATAATTTTTTGGCCCACCGAGGGCCTTAGTGGTGTTTTATCATAGGAACCAATGCAAGTTTGGCCGAATTCGGCCAAAAATGGCTAAAAACGACCAACCCGAGGCGGATTGTCGCCGTGGGCGGCGGCGTCGTCGCGGGAGCATGGCGGAGCCGCCGTGTTGGAATTTCGAAATTGGCCGAAAAGGCCTTGGGTCTGATTTGGAGTTTTTTGGGGGACATGTCCAGGTACCGAAAGTGTGTTTCAGTTTTCGAAAAAAAATTCAGGGAATCTAGGAACTGCCCGTACGCGCAGTGAGAACCCAATTTCAGACTCCGAAATGAGTAAGGATCTCTTACCCCATTTTCTATTACAGCATTAAAGCTTAATAAATGATAAAATGGTATGTTATGAATTAATAGATATGTATAATTAATTAAGGTTGCTAATGGAGCCCGAATCTGATGTATTTTTCGGTCAGGTGTTGTTTGATTTATTTTACAGTTTTGAATGCAGTATGGTGCCTAATATGTTTATTCTATGGTTTCGTATGCATGAATCACGGTTTCATTTATCATGGTTTGAATTATTGTGAACCCGATGTTGTGTTGTCTTGTTTGGTGTCCATTACTAGTTTACATGTTTATGTTTGATTGGATAATTGAGATTAAGAAAAATGAAAAAAGGTATGTGAATTGATAAATGGATAATGTCGACAGCCTAACTAAATATCATGGGAGATGGTGGACGAACCGGGTCCATGGGAAACCCTACCGGGAACGTGGTCTCTCATATCGGACAAGGTATGGAGACTCTATGTGTTTTGACACCCATATCAGACAGGGTATGGGAACGGCCCGTTTCACCCTCATACCGGACGGGGTATTGAGGTTTATGGTTTTGGCGCCCATACCGGACGAGGTATGGGGACGGTCCTGGAATTAAGTTATTAATGTAAATGGTTCGCGTGTAGCGGGGACCCCCTATGGATCCCCATGGATACTAGTAGGCTGATAAAAGAGGAAATTTGTTGCCTGATGATTGAAATACAAAAGCATGATATGTGTTACGTTACAGAGTGTGCATGATCTTATGATGTTTATGATATTATTGTTTCTCATAAGTTGTTTTCATGAATCTCACTTGTTATAAATTATGCTCAATTGGTCATTTTTGTTTTCTACCAACCTTTACTTCTATGACAGTAAGATAGTGTGATGTCTTTACTGGGCTAGTGTAGCTCATTCCTTACTTAACCATTTCAAATCAGGAAGACTTAGTTCCCAAACCCGTCCCGCAGGAAGACAGCGAGTAGATGTCTAAATATTTCATAGTTTTATTTATAATATTCATCTCTAGTATTTACTTTATTTAGTTTATTCTTTCATACGTTTAGTACGTTTCGATTATTTTGTAAAGGATATTAATCAAAATTTTTATTCCGCTTCTGCACTTAGAATTTTTCTTATATATACATTTCCTTTTAAAATTCCGAGGTCGTTACAGGTTGTAGTTTGGAGCTTCATGATGTATTATTTCATATAGGGTCTTCCATTCTAGAACTTGAGAGGGTAATTCATTTATTATGTATGTAGCATGTAAGACAGCTTCTCCCCAAAAAGTTAATGACAGTGTTGCTTGGAAGATTATAGCTCGCATAATCTGCAGTAATTGTTTGTGTTTTTGTTCTGCTTTCCCGTTTTGTTGTGGTGTATAGAAACAAGTTGTTTGATGTATTATTCCAAGCTCTTCAAATATATTCTGGCATATGACATCCAGACATTCATTTCCATTATCGCTTCTAACTATCCTTATTTTGGCACCAAATTGTCTCATGACCATCTTAATGAACCTCCCTAGTATGGAGCCAGCTTGTGTCTTGCTTTGCATAAGATATGTCCATGTGCACCTGCTTTTATCTTCCACAATTATTAAGAAGTAATATGCACCAGTCAATGACGGTTGATTGCAAGGCCCTCACATGTCTACATGAATTAAATAAAAAATTATCTGACTTTGGCTATTGCTACTTTCAAATGGTACTCTTGTTTGCTTTGCCTTTGCGCATATATCACAAGGTTTAGACAATTCTTCTTTATTGATCTTGAAGTGTAGTTGTTGTAGTACAAGTAATGATGGATGTCCTAGTCTCTTGTGCCAAAAGGCTGAATTTCCTACTACATTGTTTATCATTCCATTTTTCTTTAATAGAGAATTTAGGACAAGAGTACAAGGATTGTAGGAATCAATATCATATTTCTTTATGGTTTTTGGCTAGAAGGAGGAAGGTTCAAGGCAATATAGGTTGCTGGAAGACTTGCCAACAACTATCGTTTCCTTAGTCCTCCGGTCTTGTAATAGACATAAATCAGGTAAAAAGGTGAATATCACACCATTATTTTTGGCTAGTTTGCTAACAGATAATAAATTGTGGTGAAATGAGGGCATGTATAGCACTCCTTTTAGGTTTAAATCGCTCTTCAAGGCTATGTCACCAAATTATTCTACCCTTAAAATTGTGCCATTTGGTAAATGAACTAAATTTTGCTTTTTTATTTTATCCAACTTGTTGAATAAAGAACTTTATGCACAAATATGATTGCTTGCACCAGTATCTATTATCCAATATGTTTCTTTCGGAGTTATGTTAGGGATTGTACCTGCGAACTCATGTGCATAGCTCATAAAATTATGATCTATTGCAGCTTTTCCCTTCAGCACTTTTGATATCTCTTCTTGGATCATCTCCCTCATGTATGTTTTTATTTTGCTCCCTTCGTGTCTTTCAAAATTGTTTCCTATTTCCTCATCGTCAAGGGAATTTCTGCCACATTCACTCTTGTTTTATATCTAGTAGACCCTCTTTTTTTCTGCCTCAGCTTGTTGTACTAGTCTGAGTAACCGTGAAGTTTAAAACACGTCTCCTTTGAATGTCTATTCTCTTTGCAATGCTTACAAAATTTGTCTTCCTTCTTTGTCAATTCTTTCTTTTTGAAACCATTTCTTCCTAGACTAGTGTATCTTTATGCATCAGAAGATGTTATTAGAACTATTACGTCCATTCCTTTAGCAAAGATGTTTGTCACTTGTCATTGTCTCTCTATGTTCTGACCATTGAGTATACTTTGTCGATGTGTGGTAGAGGGTCAAATAGTAGTATATGATTTTTTATTTAGTCGTATGTGTCATTGAGGCCCATGAGGAACTGCATTGTCTTTGAGCTCTCATTTAGCTTTAATATCTACTCTGAGATTCCACAGGTGTATTTTCCACATGTGCATTGTAGAGTTGGAATTAAGCTGTTCAGTTCATTCCACAATCGGTATATCTTGGTGAAATATATTGCAAGAGAGTCATTTCCTTGAGCTATAGATCCTAGTTCTCTCTTGACTTTGTACTCTTGAGGCCCATTTGATTCACCAAATCTTCTCTCTAGCTTATCCCACAGTTCTTGTGCATAATTGATGTATAAGAATGAATCATGAAACTCTTTCGAAAGAGAGTTTAAGATCCAAGAAACAACCATTGCATTATTTGCAAACCAATCTTCATATTCTACCAATTCTTCGACCGATATTCTCACTTTTCGTGACAAATCCTAATTTGTATTTTGCTGTTAGTGCAAATTTTACAGACTTGTTTCAAATTCTATAATTTATCCCATTGAATGGAACTGATACAAGTGAAATTCCTGGATTTTTATTCGATTGATTCATAATCGAATTTCTTGCAGTTGTAGGGATATTTGTTTGTTTGATTCATCTTCTAGATTTGCTATGATACCATGAATAAAGGTTGGAAGAAACAGAAGTGTAAACAAAGAGGAAAAATATGAAAGAACTTCTTTTGGTTTTTATTCTGAAGGAGGGATAAAGACTCATTTTTTTTTTATACAAGGGAAAAACAACCAAGGGAGTTAACGAAAACAATCAGATATGAAAATTACATAGTATGGGCCAGGAAACACCAAGGATATCCTCACGGAGAATGCTCAGGAGCCAAGGAGTGGGTTGTAGTAAAGAATGCCCCCCCATGAGCCCTTCATAAGCTTGGTTTGCCAAGTAGTCAGCATCTCTATTGCCCTCTCGGTGTATATGTTATACCCTAACAGTCCAGTCTTTCATGAGCCAAGTTCTAATTGCAAGCAAAATGCTAGAATTTGCATTTATGGCAACCATCTCGTTATTGATCATCTTGTTCAAAAGTTGAACAGTGAAGGCACTATCTATCTCCAGGATAACACGACGCGATCCGAGGTTCCAAGCAAGCTCGAGCCCCTCTAACGCGCCCCAAAGCTTCGCATGGGGAATAGAATAAGACCCAATTTTTCGGAGCCGGTCGCCTAACTAATGTCCCACACTATCCCGACCCAATGCACCAGCACATGCAACATGCAATTTATACATATGCCTCTTACAAATTCAACAATATCTAACTGTCATAACAGAACTAACCAAGAAATTTATTTTCTAACATCAATACACACAAAATATATTGAACTCATCAATTCTTATTGTAGTAGCCGTCTAAAAGAAAAGTAATGAGTTTATAATTAACAGAGAAAAAGAAAATAAGAAGATGATAAGATTTAAAAAATTAATATATTGATTTATAGTAGCATGCACGAGTGTGTAGATATATATATATAGCCACCATTACCATCAAGCTTTATACAAAACCATTAGATCACAATTTCAAATAATTAGCCTAACAAAAATAGAGAATGGCAGGGAAGCTATCAGCTTACTCTAAATTTGTATTTGTCATTTACTTTTTTCTTATAATTGCTCATTGTTTGAGAGTTGAAACTAAAAAATGTTGGCCAAATGGAAGATTGAGAGGGAAAAAGCCACCACTAGGAGAATGTAATCAAGGGAATGATTCTGATTGTTGCAAAGAAGGCAAGTTTTATACTACTTACTAGTGCTCACCACCAGTCTCAACAAATACAAAAGCAACTTTAATAATCAACAGCTTTGCAGAAGGTAGTGATGGTGATGGCCCATCTGAATGTGATAATAAATATCACTCAGACGATGAACCAGTGGTTGCTCTTTCAACATGATGGTATAATAAAGGAAATAGGTGCTTAAAATATATAAACATTCACGGTAATGGAAAAAGTGTTAGGGCCAAGGTGGTCGACGAGTGCGACTCTACTATGGGCTGTGATGATCAACATGATTACAAACCTCCTTGTCCTAATAATATTGTTGATGCCTCAAAAGCTAATTGGAAGGCAATAGGAGTTTCGATGGCGATGAATGGGATCAAATGAATATACACTGGTATGATGTTTGATTATATATAACTACATATTATTATGTAAAATTATACTTATAATTTTGTGTGTTTTTTGTCATACATTTAATATAATAAGAATTTGTATTTGGTATCTTAAATTTATGTTCAATTTTTTATTCCAAAGTCTTATATGTTATTAGTGATTATTAAAGAAAAGAATTTATTATGTATGTCTATAATATTCAGTTAAAATGTATTTTTCAATTTTTATATCTCGTTTTATTCAAAATATGTCAATAAATCAAATTTATGGAATTAATTGAGGGGAATCGTATTGAAGCTTAATCCTAAGATTAGCCTTGATATAGGTAATCACAACCTAATTTTTTAGTGCACATATATTCTTGAATTGAATCATGCTGAATTTATTTGTCATTTAATTTCTTATCAATTCTTATTTTAAATTTTCACATTAATATATTTTTAATTATATGAATAAGATTATTTCATAAATTTTCTGGAATTAAATTTATTTTTTAAACAAATATGTTGATTTACTCATAATTATATTGTTAAAGTGCTAAGATGCCATTTGCAAAATTTAAGATAATATAAAGTGGATATAAACAATACCGTTAAAGTATATTCTAATTATAACCACTAACGATCAAGAGTTCGAATTTGACTGAAAATACATATCGCGCCACTTTATAAATATGTTTTGAGATACTGGTTATAAACTTATTATAAAAAAAGTTGAGAGCCTAACTCATTATTTGTTGATAGAACCGCTCGTTTAAAAGAACATTATGTGATAATTAATTTTCTATAGTTGAAATAACCACAATATTAATAAAGACCATGATTTAAAAATTTCCATACTAAAAAAAATTTTAATTATGAATATTAAAGTTAATATGCAAGTTAAATTTAAAAATTAAACAAAAAATGAACAACCCATATGAGTTATTTAAAAATTAAAATTAAAATATTCATTCTCATATAAAAACAAAACTAAAAATTTTAATTGAAAATAAAATATAGAATAACTGAAATTGATCTTATTTTATTTTATTTTTTTTTATGTAAAGAGCCAAAACCTTAAGGAAAAGAATATATATTGTAATGGTGGAAGCGAATAGAATAAATGATTGAAAGTAAAGAAATTTAAATCTTATGGGGTTAACCTCCACTGACAACTTTGATGGGGTCCGGGAGGTAATCTTTGCTCGCAACTCTCCTTTTGTTCATGATCTAAATCCTGGTATTTTGATCTAAATGATTAAATAGAAGGATGAACTACACTAACCCAGTAAGAATATCACACTAATCACTGATATGGAAAATAGAAGGTTGGTAAAAATTATAAAATAACTAATGAAGTCATTAATTTAGGTAAATTCAAATTCATTTAACATAAAATTATTTATTCCATACTTACCTTTATGAGTTCTAAAAATCGACTTATGAAGATAATAACTCAAATAACATTGTGGTTTCATATTTAAGTGATTAAGAATAGTAACTTACCTATTTTACCTACTTACCAGTGCCTCTAGGGTCCATAAGAATGCTCCCCCTACGCGTGAACCCAATATCCAAATTTTTCAATTAACCAGTCGTCCTCATACTTCGTTCAGTAATGAACGCTAAACATACCAATGCCTCAATACCCCATCCGCTATGAGGTATACCATATCTCCCAAACTCTTCCGGTATGGGACTTCTCAGCCCCATCTGATTGAGATAACGTTTACGGTAGGATTTCTCCACATGTACCAGGTCCGTTCACCCTTTTCTAGGGTACCCAATTAGCATTTCATACATAGATTCACAACTAATCCTCAATTACATATCAACATCTCATATTTACAAATTAACAGTAAGTCATGCAAAGAGACAGTACGTAAATCAAAGCAACATAATTGAGATATTTATTGCAAAACGAACTAACAATTAAGGCTATGCAATTAGGTAAACTAAATAACTAAGAAAGCAATAAAAACTAGTAATTTAACGCACACAATATAATAGTAAGCATTTAGGGTAGTACATGAGAAAATAAACAGTAAAGTAGGACAAATATGCACTGATCGGTTCTACCTCCACTAGTGACCTGTAATTAATTTTAGGGTTCTATAATTTTTATAAAACACGATGTTATTGATTATCAACTTTAATTTATCGTAACATAGAAAATGGTGAGAGATTCTTACTTCAGATCGGTATCTAAAATACCGTACTTTACATTGCGAGTCTTGACAGTCTCCGAGTTTCCTAAATTTTTTATACGAAAATTAAAACACCCGTCACGTATCCAAAAAAATCTTAAAAGGCCAAAATAGACATTTAAAAACCTTTACAGCCAATTTTAGGGTCCTGGCACGGCGGCGGTTCGCCTCGGTCTAGTCGGTTTTAGCTAGTTTTGCACGTAACTCTATGAAAAAATAAGTTAGGAGGTCTCGGTTGGCCGGAAAAAATAAAAATACATGTTTTTGCGTCGATGGTGGCTTCGGTACGATGGCGACGATGGTTGGCCTCATTCACCGGCGTCTGATTCTTTTCTTGGTTGCCCTCCTTCTTCCTCGCCGGTCGCTCCTCTATCTACTAGGGTTACGATTCCCTTCGAATAGGAGCTTAAATACCCTTCTCCATCCGATCTCGGCCGTCTGTTCGAGTCGACGTGAAGCAACGAGAGCTGTCCAATAATTTTTTGTTTAGATCAATTGCATGAGCGAATCTGGACCGTCTATCGTAATCAATCCTATCTATCTGATTACGTTTGAAGAGAGAATGCATCTAAGCCGTTCATACTCGCAAGATGCAATCTGAACCATCGGATCGCCCGCGTGGCCTCCCTATGTTTTGCGATTTTATCATATATTTTCAAATTTTTTTTCAAAACACTCCATTTATTCACAATTTTATCTATTTTTTTTAGAATTATTTTTAATTTTATCAATAATTCTATTTTTTTTTTCAAAATTACTAAAAAATTAAAATAAAATATAATAAAATTATATATATATTTTATTAATTTAAAAATCTATTCCGAACTAAATTTTCTGAGCGTGAATGTTACATCTTATCCTTTACTAATATATCATTTTGCAAAAAATGATATTACTCATGGTAACCAGCACTAGTTTGATTAGCCTATACATATAACTTATGAACTATATATAGATGTAGATGATTATATATGCTGTGATTTTGCTATTGTTCTTTTTTTCTTTTTACAAAATTATTTTTATTATTATTTTTGGGAAAAGTGTTTGGACCCACCACTCCAGATTATATATATATATATATATATAAACATACGATGGATGGTACAAAATTGTTAGAATTACGAGAACCTGTCTGCCTCTTTTTACTTTGGCATCAAATTCTTGTTTCTTGCCTAAAGACAAATATAAATCTGACTCTTATAATTAATTGTAGCTTTCAAGTGTTTTAATTTTAAGTTTAAAAAATTCTACTCATTAAATTAATTTGCTAATAATTATTTTTTAAAAAAAGAATGAAATTTCAATTTCTTTATTTGTCTGATATTATCTTCATTTGCACTTTTACAGTAAAATTTTGATATGAAATAAAATTTAGTAATATTAAAATTTTAAATTTAGTTATAAAATATAATGTATAAATTTTCTTCCCTTTTTACTACAATGCTTACATGTTTTCATAATGTAAACTAATAGGAACCAAAGTTAAACTTAACATGCTATTACATGGTTTTCTACTTTATTTGAAGGTGATCAGCATAAATATTATTAAAAATATAAAATTTATTATTTTATAAATATATTATATATTAATAATAATAAATTTATTTATTTAAAATATTTAATCGAATCAATAATTTAATTAATTAATATATTAATAGAATTATGACGAACAAGTTAAATATATAAAAAATATATATTTTGTAATTATTAAATTTTTTTAGTTGAATAATTATGATAAATTAAATTTTTTATAATATATTAAAAAAATTTAAATAATTAAAAAAATATTTCGTAATGATTAAATTATTTTAATTAAATAATTATAATGAATTAAAAAACTTAATTTAGTCTTTTTTTAGTTTAAGAAATTAACTATCTATCTATATATATATATATACAAAGAGAAGAGACGTAGTTACATGGAATTGTCTAAACCTCCTCCCCCCCTTCCCCAAAGAAAAAATTCTATATCAAGTATAGATTAAAAAGAAAAGAAGGGGAAAGAGAAAGCACAGAGAGAAGAAAAAGCACATTTATATTGAGTTATATTGCCTCTGCATTTTCTCACCAATGCAGAATCTGTGTGGTTAATATGAAAGCATTACATTCTACAATGGAAAAACTGTCATCATCTTCTTCATATCATCTTCTTTTACTGATGCTATTCCTTGCTGTTCATCCTTCAACTCAGCTGCAACCTTCCCAATACCAGGTCCTCCTGCAAATCCAGCAGCTCTTCAACTTCCCTTCAAATTTAAGCAATACCACAGATTTTTGCAGCATGGAACCAACCCCATCTCTAATCTTATCTTGCTATGAAGATTATATAACCCAGCTCCACATTACAGGCAATAATGGCGACTCTGAAGTTTCTAAAATGTTACTGCCTGAAAGTTTCTCCACTGATTCTTTCTTTAGTCTTCTTGCTTCTCTCTCAACCTTGAAAGTTCTCTCTTTGCCTTCTCTTGGTTTCAGAGGCCCACTGCCTGCAAGTCTTGCCAACTTATCTTCACTGGAAATACTCAATGTAAGTTCAAACTACTTCAATGGCCCCATTCCTCATCAGCTTTCTAATTTAAAGAATCTACAGACCTTGATTCTTGACCACAATGAGTTCACTGGTCAAGTTCCTGACTGGCTTAGCTCCCTTCCTTCTTTGGCTGTTTTGAGTCTGAAAAACAATTTGCTTGCTGGGTCCCTGCCAAATTCCATGACAAAGTTGGAAAATCTCCGAGTCCTTGATGTTTCAAATAATGGATTAACAGGAGAAGTGCCTGACCTTCACAACTTGACAAATCTGCAGGTTCTTGATTTATATGATAATGGTTTTGGACCTCATTTCCCTATTTTGCACAACAAATTGGTGACTCTTTCTATTAGAAATAACAGCTTTGGGTTTGGTATTCCATCAGAGTTAGGGTCTTATTATCAGCTGAAGAAGCTGGATATTTCTTTGAATGGGTTTGTTGGGCCATTCTTGCCATCTTTGTTCTCTCTACCTTCACTTACTCATCTTGATATTTCTGGAAATAAACTCACAGGAATGCTCTTTGAAAACATGTCCTGCAATTCTCAACTCAGTTTTATAAATTTATCATCAAATCTTCTCACCGGGGAGCTGCCATCTTGTCTGAAATCAACTGATTCTTTGGGAAAGATGGATGTTGTGTATGGTAAAAACTGTTTATGGAATGAAGAACAGGAGCAGAATCCTCCTAGTTTTTGCCACAAGGAAGCTCTTGCAGTGGAGATTTTGCCTCATGATCGGAAGCGCACTGGAAAACCAGTTCTTGCATCAAGTATGCTGGGAGGGACTATTGGAGTAATTGCAGTTGTTTGTTTAATCTTCTTGGCTGTCAAAAAGAGAGGGAAGCAGTTTTGGAGGAATTGCAGTCATGTTAAGGGTGGTGTAAAAGTAACTTCCACAAGGTTAATATTGGAGAAAGTGTCAGCCATAAACACAGCCAAGTTGCTCACTGATGCCAGTAAGATTCCACTTCACTTTCTCTTTACATGGTAAAGTGGCTGAAAATTAAGAAAAATACAGTTTCTCTTTTTTATTTGTATAATTTAATCTTCATTCGCGGCATATTCAATGTTTGTGTTCCTCTTCGGTTCCTTTGTACTTTAGAGTCCTAAACAAATAGTTAATGTCAGATACTAGAGATGGTGCATAACCAAAGATAACTAGGTACTGATGAATTTCCCTGATTTAGTAAATATTAAAATCTTATTTATTTTGATCAAACAGTTCTAAGTTTGCAAGTCATGGTGCCTTGGAGTTACTATAACTGCACCTGAACAGGGAGATTCTATCAAAATCCATGTTTATTTTTGCTGCTATTCGATTCAGTCAGTCTAGTAAATTCGAGCACAAATATACTTTAGTACCTATAAATTAACTAATCCCTATTGTTTGAACAAAACATGAAGAACTGGTTAATTAATTAGATGAAGAGTAAAGGAAAGAAACAAAGTGAGAGCCTGTATTGTTTTTGTGTCAACTGTAGTTTAGCACAGATCCTCTCATAGTTTAATATGCAGGGTGTATATCACAGACAATGAAGTTGGGAGCAAGCCTTCCTGCTTATAGAACCTTTGCTCTAGAAGAGCTTAAAGAGGCTACAAAAAACTTCGATGCTTCAAGTCTACTTAGAAAAGGTGCAAATCATGAGGTATAAATCTATTTCCGTAAACCCAAACACAAACTTACTTTTCTCAATTTGATTTTCTTTTCTCCTCCTGCTTTCATTCTTGGTATTTGTCATGCGTAAGTTGCCAACTAAGCTGAAACAAATAGATATCTGATCCTGGTTCTGTTATTCATAGTGCACTAGCTGAATTCGTAGCTTTGAACTAATCGCCAATATTTGGAATTATATCAGAGCTACAGAGGAAAGCTAAGTGATGGAAGTTTAGTTGTCATCAGAAAACTGAAAATGATTAAAAAGCGGAATCCTTACATGTACACCAGCCATATTGAAAAGATTTCGAAGCTCAGATACAACCATTTGGTTAGTTCACTTGGACATTGCTTTGAGTGCCTTCCAGATGATTCAGGAGTCAGCAACATATATCTTATTTTTGAGTTTGTCCCAAATGGGACACTAAGAGACTGGACATCTGGTAACATTTTCCTCCTGCATATAAACTAAATATTTCACCTACATAATACTAAAGACAATATCGTCAGCAGGAGGAGGATTCCAAGGACCAAAATTTTCATGGAAGCAAAGGATAGCTGCTGCAATTGAAGTTGCAAAGGGTGTCCAGTTCCTGCATACAGGGCTTTTGCCAGGTGTATTTTCAAATAATATGAAGATAACAGATGTTCTGTTGGATCAAAATCTACATGTAAAGATCAGTAGCTATAACCTTCCTCTTTTCGCGGGCAATGGAGAAATGGTATGGAGAAAGATTAAAACAAAGCCTTAATTTTCATGGCTTATGATTATTATTTTGAATAACTGTTGTCTTTGCAATTGCAGGCAGTTGCAGCACCAAAAACAAGCCTTCGAGAAAGGTTCACCGTGTGAGTTTAATGCATACTTGAAACCTTTACTTCCAGTCCTTCAATAAGTGAATCAAGATCTTAATACACCGTGAAACTGAGAAGTAAATTGCTGCTTCTTTGAAGTACTTTCCTTGGTCATTAACCTGAGTGTTTGTTCATTTAAGTGATGCAAACTAATAAACTTCCCTTCACCACATAAAATTAATAATCTTCAATCTAATCTCATCTACATAAACATTTACATTTTTGTATAAAATAGGATCTAATAAAGAATCTTATATATGTATAAGTTTATATGAAAGAGAAAATGGTGTTGCAGAGGGAAAGATGACGATGATGATAAGAAAGATGTGTTTGACATAGGAGTTATCTTGCTTGAAATCATTGTGGGGAGGCCAATCATGTCCCAAAATGAAGTTGTTGTGATGAAAGATCTTGTAAGACTTTCTATTCTTTCTACAAACATGTGGCCTTTAAACTTTCTCTAAATTTTTCCTATATGCAATCAAAATTCTTGTATGCACATTTTGATTCAGTTGCAGGTGGGCATGAGTGCGGATGCAACAGCACGGAGAAGTATCATTGATCCAGCAATGGTGAAGGAGTGCTCGGATGAATCGCTGAAGGTAGTGATGGAGATATGCATAGGGTGTGTTAATGGTAAGGCAGGTGATAGGCCTTCTGTTGAAGATATTGTTTGGAATCTCCAGTTTGCAGCACAAGTTGAGGATTCATGGAGGGGTGACCACCATAACAATATTCAACATTCACCTGTCTCATGTTTCTCTTCCCAAGAAGTGTAATTTTCCTAGCTACTTTATAAATAGTACTTATAATCTCAATTGAATAGCAGTAGTGTATAAGGTTAACTCACATATATCACTTCTCTGTTTTCTGTAAATTCATAATTAATATTCCTGGAAATTATGCTAGTATAGGATTGTAGATAATTTTCTAGAAGGAAAAAAAAGAGTGTTAGCATAGATTTTCTCTCGGGAAAAATCCCTTCTTGTTCTCTTGGGTTTTTCTTCCGATTCCCTTTTGTGTTTTTACAATTTCATTCTTTGAATTGTTTCCTAAAGAATTAATTGCTTTTCTATGTTCAATTTCATAAATAATGATATCACTATATTTTGCTCATCTGAATAAAATATTTTTCAATATTTTAATTAATAATCATAGACAAATTTAAAGAATTTTTAATTAATTTCATTTTCATTATATTAATTTATATATATTTTAGACATGAGCTAATGTAAATAAATAACTGTTGGAGAAAATTAATCCCTAAAACATGCACAATCACACCAAAATAAAAGCAGAAAAAAAAGAACATAAGAATTTACGTAGTTCGACAGTGTGCCTACATTTACAGGTAAGATCGGCAAGAAATAATTCTAATAGGTAATTTGAGAGTACATCACTAATAAATTAGCAAACCTATTTATAAAGAGACTACCAGAGTTCTTAACAAATAAAAACTCTGTAACGGCCCCGGAAATTTAAATGGAATATATGTATTAAAAATTTCAAATGCAGAAGCGTAATAAAAATTTTGATTAACATCTCTTACACAATAACCAAAACGTACTCAAAACATGAAGGAATAAACTAATTAAAAGAGATACTCGAAATAAGAACTATAAATATAACTATGAAGTCATTAGGCGTCCCCTTCGCCGTCTTCCTGTAGAACGAGCTCGGGAACAATGTCTTCCTGATCTGAAATGGTTAAATAAGAAATGAGCTACACCAACCCAATAAAGACATCGCACTACCTCACCGCCACGGAAGTAAAGGTGGGTAGAAAACAAAAATAACCAATGGAGCATAATTTATAACGAACTCGTTTATTAACATAAAAACCTTTACTGTCCACTTACCTCGGTGAGATCCATGAAAACAACATATGAAAATAATAACCTTATAATATCATGAAATCATACACACTTTATAATATAACACATATCATACCTTTACATTTCAATCATTAGAAAACAGATTTTCTCTTTTACCAGCCTACTAGTATCCTTGGGGATCCATAGGAGGTCCCCGCTACACGTGAACCATTAACATTTACAATCTGATTCCAGGGCCGTCCCCATACCCCGTCCAGTATGGGCGCCAAAATCATGAACCTCAATACCCCGTCCGGTATGAGGGTGAAACGGGCCGTCGCCATACCCCGTCCGTTATGGGCGCCAAAACACATAAGGTCTCCATACCCCGTCCGGTATGAGAGACCACATTCCCGGTAGGGTTCCCTACGGACCCGGTCTGTCCACCATCTCCCAGGATATCTAGTCAGGCTGTCCACATTATCCAATTATCAATTCACATAACCTTTTTACCATTTTCCTTGGTCTCAATCATCCAATCATACACAACATGTAAACCAGTAATTGACACCAAATAAGACAACACAGTATCGGGTTAATCATAATATCAACCATAATAAAAGAAACTATGATTCATGCATACGGGACCATAAAATAAATACATCAGACATCATGCTGCATTTAATACTGAAAAATAGATCAAACAATAACAGACAAACACTGTATTAGACTCGGTCCCCATTGGCAACCTAAATCAATTATACATCTATAAAGTCACACAGTACAGTTTAATTATTTATTTAGCTTTAATACCGTGATAGGAAATAGGGTGAGGGGTCCTTACCTGTTTCGGAGTCTGAATTCGACTTTACAGTGCGCTTACGGGCTGTCCCTAATTTTTCTGAATTTTTTTTCGAAAAACTAAAACGCACTACAGGTACCTGCACGTGTTCCAAAAAATTCCAAATCAGACCTAGGACCCCTTTCGGCCAATATCGGAATTCCGGCACGGCGGCTCTGCCGTGCTCCAGCGACGCGGCGGCGATTCGCCTCAGGTTGGCCGTTTTCGGCCGAATTCGGCCACACTTGCATCGGTTCCTGTGATAAAACAACCCTAGGGCTCTCGTTGGGCCAAAAAATTACGAAAAACTGAAACTTACCGGCGGCGGTGCTCTCGGGTGCGACGGCTCCTCCGGCGTGAGTCGCATTTTGATGTTTAGCTCCGATTAACCTGTAAAGAAAAGAACGGTGATCACAGTGGTATGAAATCTGCATCGAACGGAGGCCGGAAAGGACCTCATCGGAGGCAAAAACAGAGGGGGTGCGGCGGCGCCGCTGGGCTTCGGCTGGGTTTTTCGGGCGTTTGGCCAGTGGTTTGGCTCCGATTTGGCCATAGACGGACTCAGCATCGAAAAACGAGCTAGGAAGAGAAAATTTACCTCGATCGGTGGTCAAAAACTTCCCCGGTGAGGCAGCGGGTGGCGGCGGCCGGCTCCTTCGGCGTCTGATTCTTCTTCTCCGGTGCCCACTAGCGGCTTGGATTTTGTGGTCAGGTGTTGGTGGGATTATTTATACCC
>NW_019014638.1:1202248-1212460 GCF_000150535.2 Carica papaya
TTGAAAGAGTCAGAGCAGCAAATGTATGAAGGAAGACAACATGTGATTTCTTTTTTCACAGTAAAAATAGGGAAAAAAGAAAAAAAGAAGAAAAATAAGTCATTCCACCAGGTTATTCAATAATAGATGACATAATGACAAACATTGAAATCAAATTCTGGATATCCCTTTTTCTCCAAATGGAAATATCACAACTGCATTTTCTCCTGAAAGGAACTTTAAGGGGGAAAGAACAAAAATAATAAAGAACACAATATAATAAAACAAAGACTAGTAACGAGAAAGGATATAGAAGAGAACCTGACGGGACAGTTGTTGATGATACAGTGCACCAGCAGATTCCTTTGTAACTGGAGACACAATACCAACACTTAACAACCAATCTTGCATCTCTTCCTTAGAACCCATTTCCTCATCATTTGTTGTGCCGGTTTGAGAGTTCGGTCCAGATAAAAGCTTTTGCCTCATTTTCTCTGCTAGCAGCACCATCTCTTTAGCCTTACTCTGTCAGTCCAAAAGAGTTTCTAAAATTTCAAGCACCAGAACAAAATTCAAAAGCCAAAATTTTTTCCCATTTGATAGATGAATTTTTGCATTTATAACGAGGATCATCATTCATGCTACAAACTCTCAAGAACCCAAACATATTTTAGTCAGCATCAATCAATTCCAAGTTTCTAATTTTGCAATCTTCCAAACACAAATCAAAATCAATCCCCTTAAACCTTTCTACCAGCAACCAAATATGTTTAACTAAATACGTTTCACTACATTTCACAATCATATGAGCAAACAAGAATAATAACCACCATCATAACATTGATGGTAAAACAAGAGCAGAATTAACTAACCCATGAGAGCACTCAAGTCCTGAAAAGCATCCTGCAAGCTCTTATCTGTACTCTCCCACATTTCCTGCTCTTTCCTGAGTATTCCTGCCAGCCCCACCATCCTCACAGACCCATCACTTGAGTACAACCCACCACCAGTCGAACCCGCGCCTGAACCGGAAACCGAACCGGAGCCAGTCTCAGAAGTCGAACTTCCACTCAGATTCTCCTCCCATGCCCTACCCCTCCAACTATCCCAGAACTTCCCCAAGAATCCATCGGAATCGCCTTTCCCTCTCAGAATCAACATAACAATCGTATTAGTGTGGCGATTGTAAAGCTGGAAGCGGATCCGCGGGGAATGAAACATGGACTTGAGGGATTTCTTGACAGACAAGATGTTGGAGATAGCGGATAGAGGAATGGCGACGGCGGAGGTGTTTGGATGGGACGGGAGCCATAGGAGGCGGTGGGTGGTGAGGATGAGAAGCCCTGATCTATAAGGAGGAAAAAGAGGGGGTTCTTCGTCGGAGACGAGGTCCACCGAAGAGAGCAGGTGACATTCAACTTCGTTTCGTAGGAGAACTGGGCGACCGCTGCTTGTAACTTCTGCTTTCTCGAAGATACTGCTGCTACCGCTGCTGGTGGGGGTGGCCATTGCAGACTGAAACTGAGATGATATTTATGGGGAGTTTAATTCCATGGTTTCTGTCGGATAAGCAATCATAATGATCCTGCTGTTTTCGAGTTTCAGGATCACTGTAGTCCTAAACTGTAAAAATCAATTCCATCATCTGAAATCGGTTCTCATTCAAGAAGAAAAGTTTTGTCCTTGACTCCGGATTCATCAACTTTCGTTCGAATTTCTGAATTTAATTTTATACCAATAAGTTAAATAATAATAATAATAATAATAATTATGATAATAACAATAATAATAACAATAATATATAAATTCACATGAAAATTAATAATAATAATAAATCCACTACTTAAAAGGTAAATTCGCTATATATTAATTCTACATTAATTTATAAATTCACAATATCATAATTAATTAGTTTTAAATTAATAATTGTCTTTATTTTTCAATATTAGTTAGTTATGACTCTTGTTTAGTAGAATTTTTTTATATATTACGTTGTATTTAATAAAAATAATAATGATAAATTGATATGTAAATTAAACTTTTATTTAAAACCAGTTAATTGTATAATAGTTTTTAGATCTTAATTCTTTTATGTTAGTTTCTAATTTTAAGTCTTAATTCTTTTAATTTAGTTTCTAGTTTTAATTATAATTTATTGTAATTAAGTACATACTTTTTTTATTTCCTTATAAATCAGTCACTATTTTAATTTATGTTTAAAATAAAAATATTTAGATGTTATTATTTATGACATTATGGATTAATATATTAAATTTAAAATCATATTCATTTTTAAAATAATCAAACTTGATCGCTAAAGAACACATCTTTAAGCTTAATTTACTCTTTTATCCCTCAATATAAACTGGGCAAATATTATGTCACTTAATTTTTATTAAGTTTTTTTAGAAATTTAATTTATGTGATAATTATGTCATTAATTTTGAATAAATGCGTAATTTGATCTTAGAAGTATAACAAATATTACACTTTAGTTCGATATGTTTTTAATTATAGTTTAGTTTTTAAACTTATAATTTTGTTTTGAATAGTTAACACTATAATTCAAATGAGAGAAGAGAGAGAGAGAGATTTAACTTACGCTGCATTTGAAAAGAAAAAATTATCTAGTTTCTTAACTTTGTCTTTCCATCTTCATCTCTTTCCTCTATTACTCACATCAGTGATATTTCTCACATTTGTGTTAGGTCCTCTTAATGTTTTATTTGATTCCCTAATGCTAAAAGTTAAAGTCTTGTTTCTTGGGTTGTCCAACCAGATTTCTTTACATTTTTCTTTTTGTTAGACAATGAAATGTATTTTATTTAAGTTAGGAAAATATTTTGAGTAGGATTGTGCTTTGATGGCATGGTATGGCTCATTCAGTCCTATGAGAAATTTCATCACCCGTCTCTTTGTTGATATTCGATTACAGCTCTGAATCCTCCACATGTGCAATTTGTGATTGATTGATAATTTAGTAATCCACCAAATAGGGTTTTCAATTTTAAAAAATAAATACTTACGCTGTCTTGATTTCTGCATGAGTTTGTTTATGGCCTTTTTTACTTCAAAGATTGTAGGAGAATTCTATTGTACTTATCTTTATTCGAGTCCAACTAAAAGTTGGGGAGAGTGTCTGTTTTACTTCAAAGAGACTTACATTGTCTTAATTCTGAATGAGTTTGCCTATGGATTGTTTTACTTCAAAGATTCTAGGAGCGTTTCGCTGTACATGCCTTTGTTCGAGTTCTACCAAGAGTTGACATGTATTGTCTGCATAAAACCTGCTATATTTGATGTCAACCAATAGAGCACTTGTATCATATAATGATAATATAGTTGCAAACAACAATTGCTCTATAAATGGATTTTCAGGATTAGTTAGTTCCTTTAAGCTTTCATTGATAAAACTTGGTTTGGCTTTAATTCTTAGTGCATCCTTCATCGATCTTGCCCATATGTGATAGTCGCTTGTGTCTATCAACTTTGTTATAAATAGTGCGCCTGAATTTTTGTTGGCTTCAATATAATATGAGTTATTTCAATAAGAAAGATCAGGAGCACTTCTATTCAAGGAAGTTGTATCTTGACAAGAGGTTGAGTTTGCAATCTAATTTAAGTTTTTATTCTTCATGATCTACTTTGATACCATGAAAGTTTTCTCAAAACAGGGTAAATCGACCTTTGTAATGATTTGTGAAAAAAAAAAGACAAATGAAAAGAGCCGAAAAAAAGATAAGCAACAAAAAGAGAGAGAGATATAAAGAGAGAAAGAAAGAAAAAAAGAGACAAAATCAAACAAAAAAAGACGAGAAAAAACCCTAATAGGCTTAGTTTTTATTTATCTTGAATCTTCTTCTCTCTCTAACAGGAAAAAATGATGTTTATATATATATAAAATGAGGCATTACACATCTAATACATATAATTATTTTCTCCCTACCCTGAAATCTCCTATATATATACATGGATATACATTACATAGTTCTTAAATGAAGATCCACATCCCATTTTAACCATGATTCCTCTTGGGTAAGTTGGACCCACGTTTTGACACCCCTTTCCATCTTATATTTTTGTTCATGTAATTTTTTGTTGGATTATGATATATTGTCAATTTTGATTAAAAAAAGACCATGTTCTTTTTTTTTTCTTTGGTAGAAAAGAAACTTAAAAAAGATATAAAGTCATTGACAAACCAAGAAACATCTGAGTGAATTGGGAAAAAGATTTTGAATACCAAACACTAGATAGAACAAAAAACTTTCTTCATCTCTTCTTTCACATATTCCAGCAGCAACGCTTTTGTCTATTTTTCTTTATTTTTCTTTCTTTTTTTTTTCTTCTTCCTATTGTTACTGATTTAAAATATGCAAATTTATATTGAAAATTTAACAAATGAGAAACAAAAAGATTTGAAGCAAAGTACTCTAGACATTTAAATTTTCTATCCTGCTATCTCATTTTTAACTTTTTAAGTAACCAAATATCCATGTTCTAGTCTTAATTCTTCAAATTAGCTTTCATATCCATCTACTCTCTTCATTTAATCAAGTTTATAATGGTAATGGTGGCTTTCCAATTGAGTCAACAGGAAAATTGACAATAAAAAAAATCATCTACTTGCATTGATAAATCATCATCCTCTATTGTTACTCCAACCTTTGTCGCTCTCTACATGTGAGCTCTTTCTCTTGCAACTTAACAGGAAAAAATTTTGATGGCTTCTCGAATGAGACATCGACACCAAAGAGAAGTTCGTGAATACTAACACAAAAACTCTTTTTTATTTATTCATGGATTGATTTTGTGTTTGGTTGCTTAGAAAATAGAGAAAAAAAAGGGGTAGAGATAAGTTTTTTTTGCCTTTTTTGAGTCATTTTCTTCTTTAAACAAATTATTTTTGAACTACATTTCTTTCTTAAAATTTTTCCTTTATACGATATTTGATTTATATACTAAATAACAATCAATTTTGACTCTTATTTAGCATAAAATTTTTATATATTACATTATATTTAATAAATAATAATAATAAATTGATATGTTAATTAAAATTATATTTAAAACTATGTAATGATAAAATAGTTTTTAAATCTTAGTTCTTTTAATTTATTTTCTAATTTTAATTCTAATTTATTTTAATTAAGTATATACTTTTTTATTTCCTTATAAATAAATCATTTTGTCTTAATTATATATTAAAAAACTATTTAGATGTCATTATTTATGACACTATTGATTATTACATCAATTTAGAATTGTATTTGTTTTTAAAATTTTTAAACTTGATCATGAAGAGCACTGCTTTAAGATTAATTTACTATTTTATCTCTCAATCTAAATTGTGTAGATATTATTTCGGTTAGTTTTTACTAAAATTTTCATACATTTAACTTATCTGATAATTGTATAATTAATTTTTGAGTAAATGTTTAACATGATCTTTGAAGTATAGTGAATATTACACTTTAGTTCAAGATATTTTTTATTATAGTTTATTCTCTAATAAAGTAAACTAACTTTTATGATGATTTTTAAAAGAATAGATGGAAAGAGCTGAAGAAAAGAGAAGCAAGAAAGAGAGAGAGCGAGAAAAAACTCTAAAGATCAGGTTTTGTTTTTCTTAAATCTTATTCTCTCTCTTACGAAGAAAATGACATTTATATCTTACTTAAAATGAGGCACATGTATTCCTTTAATACACAGTTATTTCTGTTTGCCCTAAAATCTCTTATAAATGCATATATACATACACATTATATAGTTTTCAAATGAAGATTTGCTCAACTTTTTAACCTGAATTCCTCTCAAGTTGGTCGAACCTACATTTTAGCATCCCCCTACAAGATGAAGAGACATTTTCTGCTCCCATCTTGGACATATGAGTGTGAAGGATACCAATTGGGAGTGCCTTGGTGAATACATATGCAACTTCTTGTTTGTTTCCAACATGTATTATCTCAATGCTTCCATTTTAAATATTCTCAATAATCAAATGGCATTCTAATCTGATGTGTCTGTTCATTCATAGAATTCAAAATTTTCCACAATGTGAATTGCACTTACTATCATAATGTATGATAGTGGCTTGTGGGTACTCTAACACCTAAGTCACTTAACAGGTACCTTAACCATGTTATTTCACAATAAAGGCTTGTCATTGTATGATATTATGCTTACGTAGAGGGCCACAAGATAGTTTGTTGTTTCTTTGACTTCCAAAAGATTAAGAAGGATTCAAGAAACCCAAAATATTCGATGGTTAATCTTTGCGTATTTTGGCAAGCTCCCCAATCATTATCATTATAAGTATTGATCTACAATTTCAAATTGCATGAGAAAAAGAGACCTTGGTTGGGTGCATATTTGATATTTCTCAAGACTCTATAGGTTGCTCCTTGGTGTTATTCTTTCGGCTGCTCCATGAACTAACTAAAAATTTGCATTGAAGATAGATCTAGTTTAGTTAAAGTTAGGTACATAAGTCTTTGAACAACCTTCTATACATAGTTGAATCGAAGAATAAAAAATCACCTTACCATCATCCTTTGACGGCTTAAGATTTTGACCATGGGATAACTTTAATGTCCTTCCACTCAAGATTCTCGTGTCATTTAATAAATCCAGGGCATATTTTCATTGACAAATTTAAGCTCCTTATTTGCATTGTGCAACTTCACTGCTAAGGAAATATCTGAGTTTTTTTAGATCCTTGATTTTGAATTTCTGATTCATTACAAATCTTATTTTATCAATTGTGTTCATGTTGTTACTTGTTATGATTAGGTCATAAATATAAACCAACAATGTAGTAAAATCTTTCCCACTTATTTGTATAAACATATTATAATTTGTTTTATATTAAATTCTCTGTTGACCGTTGAAAGCTAAAAATTTTACATATCATTATCGTGAAGTTTACTTGAGTCCATATCTACTCTTGAACAACCAACAAACCTTTTGGCTTTCCCCTATTAAGGCAACTTCATAGGAACTTCAAGTAGACTTCTTCATTTAGTTACTCATGTAGGAATGCATTTTTAACATCAATTTGAGGAAGATGCCAACTTTTAACAGCTGCAAGTGCTAGGGAGAAAGTTTCATGATAATTTCGGTCCTATATTTGGTAAATCCTTACTTTATATCTCACTACTATTCCATAAGCATAGAAAGTAATTTTGTATAACCACTTGTATCCAGTGTCCTTATTTCCATATGATAGATCAAAGAGCTTCTAAGTCTTGTTATGTTCTAATGCATCTATCTTATTTATCATATCTTTTACCCATTCAAGGTTCTTGCATGCCTCTCGAGATGAGTTGGGTTCATTATGTGTGTTGACAGAGAATATATACCTTTTAAATTCATCAATAAGTTTATCATATGAAACACTTAAAGATATGGGCACAACTTTTTCTGCCATAGAACTCTCATTGTTATATTCTTATAAGTGGGAGATTAGAGCATTAAGTAGTCCATAAACAAAGTCTTTCAAGTATGCAAAAGACTTTCTAACTCTGGTTGATATTCTCACTGGGTAAAGGGAACCAATGTTGCATTCATCCTATTATGAGATGTCAGGTATTCCCCCTTCACTAAGAAGTGGCATTTGTAATGATTGGAAAAAACAATATGCCAAAACCTAAAAGAAATTGAACGTTGAATGTATTTATACAATTAATAAAATTATGTACACAAATATTAACGCAAAAATAAATAAATAATTAACATAAATATATATAAGTTCGTTTGAAAATTAGATATGTTTGAAAATCATATAAATTAAGAAAAATAATTCATATGGATTATAGAGAAAACAATTTAAGAAATTAGGGAAAATATGTAAATTAAAAATTATTAAACTGAAAAGATATATTTCATTTAGGGCAAATCATAATTTTCAAAAAATTTTAACACCTCAGCAACTGACGTGTTCTAAATAACCAATCAATGCAGGACATGAGACAGGTAATGTCCAAAACATGTTGGACAGATTTGATCACGCCACGTGTGACACGCATGGAAAATCACATGGTTGCAAATGGAGGACATTTTTTGAATGGTCTAAATCTCATCTCATAATGGATGACCACGATCTAAATTCATCTACAATAAAAAGAAGGAACTATTCTTAGAAAAAGAAAAAGAAAGAAGAAAAAAGCCCTAAGAGAGAGAGAGAGAGAGAAAGAAAGAGAGAGAGAAAAAAAGAGTGCATATGAGGGTGACAAAGAAATCGAACTCGAAAATTTTCTCTAACGACTGCAAACACCATATTCGAGGTAAGTCTTGGTCAAGTGGAGGAAAACTCAATGTTGCCACGAAAACATCACCACATAACCTGATATCTAAGAGGGTATGAGTAATTTAGACCCTAATCCCCAGATTCATAGTAATGTGCCCGACTTTGTTGTTTTATTTTTGTAATAAGTAATCTAACTATGATTATATTAATCATTAACATTGTGATTAATTACTTGATTTGTGAGAAAAATAATGTGTGCCGAGACATGATGGGTCGAGGCCTGTAGACCTTTAGGTTGGGCTTAAATCCCATAATGGACTAAGCCATTACCATGGGTAAAAACATAAAATGGATAAATGAAAGGGGCTTAAAAATATAATCAAATTGGGTTCAAATATAATGGGCTTTTAGTCCAAATAAGGAAATTTTTGTGGTAAAAGAAAAATAAAATCTACATTTTGCTTGGCCGAGCAAATAGGAAAGGTTAGAGAAGAGATCTAAAACTTTGGTGGACCAAATTATACAAAATGGTTTAGGTAGGAGATCCAAATCTCTGGTGGGCCGAGCCTGTATAAAGTAGGTTAGAAAGGAAAATATGGCAAGTAAAAGAAGAAATGAAAATAAATAAATAAATGTGATAAATAAAATAAAACAAAAAAGGGCTTTAAATAAAAACCTAGATGGGCTAAGCCTTATTGGGCCTTCGGATCCTGTGAAGTGGGCACCAAAATTCTAATAAAAGAAATAGATAGTTACGAATGGGAAAAGGATAATTGGGCTAAATAAAAATATATTATTGATCTCTGACCCAATAGCGAATAAAATAAGAATACCCACCTCCTGCGAAATAGAAAATCAATGTGCTGAGGAAATGGAGGTTAAGAATATATAGGCTAACGGCCCAGAAGATAAATCAATTAAAAAAATAAAGAATTTTTTTAAGTAAATGATTAATTAAATATATGTAGGATAGTAACACTAAAGATGAATAATGAAGGTCACACATCGAAAATAAGAATGGTAGAAGTGCATTAAAGAATAACGACATTAATAAACATTAAAAAAACTAAAGCAAAATCTTTACGAATTTCCACTAATAATAAGAGGGGCACAAAGGTTTGATAGTAGTAGAAATCTTATCATGAGAGACTATTGAAATTATTACGTTGATTCTGAATTAACATATTGATTAGAATAAACACTTTGTAAATTGAAGAATTTTGAGGTTAAATGCATGAATTAAAAGGTTTAAGCAATCTTTTAACTTTAAAATAACATAGGAATTAATGAGTTAAGTGAATCATGAATGGATAAACTAGACTTTTGGAATAAAAAAATAGGGCTTTCATAAAATTTAAGTTTAGACAATTAAGTAGGAAATCAAAATACAATCTAAAGGAAATTAGTCAAGAAATACACAATTTAGGCAATTAAAATTTCTTTTCAAGGGGATATGAATAAATTTGCAATCCAGGATTGGTAAAAAATGATTATGAATTTTATCTAATGGTCTTATGAATGGTACTATGATTGTAATTATAACAGTAACTATGACAAAACTATTATGGTAATTATAACTGTAACTATGACTTGTGGAAGTGTAATTTTGACAGGATCTATGTAGGTAGTGGAAATTCTCATTTCTTCTCTTGATTGTGACTAAATGACATCATTCAAAGAATTTAAGAGTCTATGTGCCGTGTGTATGATTGTGGTTGTAAATGGTGGACATTTACTACATAATAAGTATATATGAGGGAAAAACATGCAGTATGTGATTATGTATAATTGATGTGTTTATGCATTTTGTTTTAAGTTGGTTAAGAATGAATTGATAATTATATACATGAAATTAGGATGCATAACTATGAGTTTGTCATGAATGAAATGAAAATACATGAAGTGAGAACATTAAGATAGTAGATCGATATAGTGATAATATGAATATTGAAACCAAATTCTCATGAGGAGTTTGGTGAGTTAAA
>NW_019014638.1:1215041-1234378 GCF_000150535.2 Carica papaya
TAGTACTTCTTCATAAGACAAGTCCTCTTGGAGTGGAAGCTGTTCATGAGCCAAGACATGAGAAGGGTCCGGGTTGTACTTACGTAGCATAGATACGTGGAACATGTTGTGGACTCTGGAGAGCTCTGGAGGCAGTGCTAGTCTGTAGGCAGCAGTACCAATCCTGTCTAAGATTTCAAAGGGTCCAATATATCAGAGGTTTAATTTTCCCCTCCTGCCGAACCTACTAATTCCCTTGAAAGGAGTGATTTTAAGAAACATCCGGTCGCCTTTCTCAAATGCTAGGTCTGTCCTCTGGGTATCTGCATAACTCTTCTGCCTACTCTGAGCTGTCTGAATGTTCTTCTTGATTTTAACTATCTTGGACGTGGTCTCCTCTACCAACTCCGGGCCGAACAATCTTCTATCGCCCACTTCCTCCCAATAAATCGGTGATCTGCACGGGTGGCCATATAACGCCTCATATGGAGCCATGCTGATGCTTGCTTGGTAGCTGTTGTTGTAGGCAAACTCTATCAGGGGTAGATGGTCGTCCCAATGGCCCCCGGAGTCAAGAACACAAGCTCGGAGCATATCCTCAAGCGTACGAATTGTCCTCTCTGATTGTCCATCAGTTTGGGGATGGAAGGCAGTACTAAGAGACAACTTTGTTCCCATAGCTTGCTGGAAGCTACTCCAAAACCGAGAAGTGAACCTGGAATCCCTATCGGATACTACTATCACTAGGACCCCATGCAATCTGACTATCTCCCGGATATACATCCTTGCCAACTTGTCCAATGAATCGATCATCCTGATGGCTAGGAAGTGGGAAGACTTGGTAAGTCGGTCAACGATTACCCATATGGCATCGTGTCTTGAACGTGCCTTGGGTAGCCCCGATACGAAGTCCATGGTGATATGTTCCCACTTCCACTCTGGGATCGGTAAAGGCTGAAGTAACCCACCTGGGCGCTGATGCTCTGCCTTGATCTGCTGACATACCAAACATTTAGATACAAAGTCAGCTATGTCTCTCTTCATCCCATGCCACCAAAATCGGGGTCGCATGCTTTGGTACATTTTGGTGCTTCCTGGATGCATGGAAAACTTCGAGCTGTGGGACTCCATCATGATGTCCCTTTTTAACTCACTATCATCTGGGACACACACCCTGTCTCGGAAATGAAGTAATCCATCGACAGAGATTCGGAGTTCTGAGCTCCCTCCCTGTTCTGCATCCTTCCTGCTGGCTACCAGGACGGGATCAACTGTCTGGGCTTCCCTTATTCTCTGGATTAACTCGGGCTGGACTGTCAAGCGGCCCAAACATGTGACTCTCCTCAGATCATGAAGTCGAACCTGTTGCGTGGCCCCAATTGGTCTGCATTCTGAAACCATCAAATGGGCTAAAATACCTGCACTTTTCCTGCTGAGGGCATCTGCTACCACGTTGCCCTTACCCGGATGGTATAAGATGTCACAATCATAGTCCTTAAGGAGTTCTATCCACCTTCTCTGACGCATGTTGAGATCCTTTTGAGTGAATATGTGTTTCAAACTCTTGTGATCGGTATAGATCTGAAAGGTCTCTCCGTACAAATAATGGCGCCAGGTTTTCAAGACATGAATGATTGCGGCAAGCTCCAAATCATGGGTGGGATAGTTCTTCTCATGATTCTTTAACTGTCTGGACCTGTATGCTATAACCTTTCCATGTTGCATCAGGACACAACCCAGGCCCAGATAGGAGGCATCACTATAAACTGTATATCCTCCCGATCCACTCGGTAAAGCCAGCACGGGTGCAGTGGTCAGCCGCTTCTTTAATTCTGAAAAACTTCTTTCGCAGTCTTCATTCCACTCAAACTTGGCATTCTTCTTTGTAAGTCGGGTTAGAGGAGCTGCTAGACTGGAGAATCCTTCAACGAACCTGCGGTAATAACCTGCCATTCCCAGGAAGCTACGGATTTTCTTAACTGATGTCAGCTTCTCCCAACCAAGTACCGCTTCAACTTTTCGGGATTCATTGATACCCCTTCCTTCGATATGATGTGTTCTAGGAAGGCGGTCTGCTCAAGCCAGAATCCACACTTACTCAACTTCGCATATAACCTCTTGTTTCTAAGGACCTGCAAAACTTGGGCCAGATGGTGAGCATGTTCTTCTTTACTTTTTGAGTAGACTAAGATATCATCGATGAACACGATGACAAATTGATCCAAAAACTCTCTGAAGACCCTGTTCATCAGATCCATAAAGATTGCCGGGGCATTGGTTAGCCCGAATGGCATGACTAGGAACTCATAGTGTCCGTACCTGGTTCAGAAGGTCGTCTTGGGGATGTCTTCTGTTTTTATCTTCACTTGATGGTAACCTGATCGTAGGTCTATTTTAGAGAAGATCTGTGCACCCTGCAGCTGATCAAAGAGGTCATCAATTCGGGGAAGGGGATACTTGTTTTTGATCGTGACCTTGTTCAATCCTCTGTAATCAATACATAGTCTCAACGTTCTATCTCCCTTCCTTGCAAAAGTGACTCCAGCACCCCAAGGGGACACACTGTGTCTAATAAAACTACTGTCTTGTAATTCAGTGATCTGTTTTCTCAGCTCTTCCATCTCAATGCGGCTCATACAGTAAGGAGCAACCGAAATGAGCTGGGTACCTGGCTGTAGGTCTATAGTGAACTCGACTTCTCTGTCCACTAGCAGATCGGGCAGTTCGTCTGGAAACACATCTGGGAAGTCTCGGATTACCGGAATCTCTTGAACATAAATTTACTTCTTGGACTTGCCTAGTCAGAGAGAACAACAAGATTAAGGCACTAGAAGTTAAGAAAACTTGCCATCAAGGAATACGTACTGAATAATTTTATTAATTTGTAAATGCCTCATCGTTAAGAGGATTAAATACAACTTTCTTGTTAAAGCAATCTATGGTGGCGTGATATGCCGCTAGCCAATCTATTCCTAAGATTACATCAAAATCCCCCGTGTCTAACCCTATCAGGTCTACCCTCAGTTTCCTATTTGCTATCTCCACGGCACAAGCCCTATAAATAGCTTCCCCTAGTAGTGTTTCACCCCAGACAGTAGACACAAACAACAATAATTCAAGTTTATCAGGTGATACATTAATTTTGGAAGCAAAAGCATGTGAAACAAAGGAGTGCGATGCACCAGTGTCAACTAAAACATGAGCAATGTGGTCACAGATAGTATACATACCCTGTACTACATCCGGGTCAGCGTTGGCATCCTGCTGGGTAAAGTTGTAAGCTCTGTCCTAGATAGGAGGCCTCCCTTGATTCTGGTTCCTCAGGCATTCTCTGGCATAATGCTGGGCACTTCCACAAATGCGACAAGTGTTGTTGAGGCGGTAACAGGGTCGGTCCCCGTGATCTCTGCCGCAGTGTTGACAGATTTTCCCACGTGCTGCCCCTGGAGCCTGAGGAGGGGCCTGGACGGCTGGTCTGGGCCTCTTATTTGGCTGGGCAGGCGCGGTAGATGCTGGCCTACGGAACGGAGCTGAGGGTCGGGAACTCCCTCCTGGCTAAGGACGGGTGCTGAAGCTTCTTTCCACGATTTGTGCCTTTGCTAGGACTGCTGAATATGTCTTGAGCCCCAGTACTAACAAGTGTTGCCTGATCTCTGGGCGGAGACTCGACTGGAATCTCCTAGCCTTTCGGCTCTCATCCATCAATGTCTTCGGGGGGTATCGGCCCAGCTCGAGGAACTTACAAGCATACTCTGATACTGTCATGTTTCCCTGAACCAGTTGAACAAACTCTGTTTCCTTTAGGTGTCGGAGGTGCTCAGGGAGATACTCCGTATGGAAGGCCGCTAGGAACTGCTCTAAAGTGACTGGTGTAGGCAGGGTGGTCTGCTTGAGCTCCCACCAACGTCCTGCTTCCCCTACCAGTATGAAGGAAGTAAGGGCAACTCTTTGCTCAGGAACTACTCCCAAGATCCTAAAAGCTCTCTCAGTCTCCGCCAGCCAGAACTGGGCCTCTTCAAAAAAGGATCCCCCTGCAAAGGTGGAAGGGTTCAGTCTCATGTACCTCTCTATGTAGCCCGAGTCGATCAAGGAAGGAGCGGGGTCCCGTGGAGGAGGGACTGGGCCCGGCTGGGGATAGATTGGGGGGTCCTATGGTGGCACCTGCTGATATGCTGGGGGCACTGGGTCGTGCTGTGGCGGTGCCGGGTAGTATCGTGGCTGGGGCACCGGGTTGTACTGCGGCAGTGGTGCCGGGTGGTACTGTGGAGGAACAGGCTCGTGCCGGGGTGGCTCGGGATCAGCCTGCTGTAGTGGAGGCTCAACTTGCGGTAGTGGAGGAGGGTCGAGTAACTCCCTTCTCTCCTCTCGCCCTTGCTGGGCAGCTATGAATCCTTCCATCATTTCAAATAGCCTGTCAACATCCTCCCGAAGTGAATTATCTCGGGCCACTCGGTTTAGTGGGGGTCTTCCTCTCCTCATCTCTTTGCACCTGCATTTCATAAGAAATGGTTGAGTAATGGTTTATCGATGAATTTTTCTCTAAGCATTATTGTGTAAGGGATGGGTCCGAGGAACGCGGCTCTGATACCAACTGTAACGGCCCCGGAAATTTGAATAAAATATATGTATTAAAAATGTCAAATGGGGAAGCGTAATAAAATTTTTAAATTAACATCCCTTACACAATAGCCAAAACGTACTCAAAACATGAAATTACAAACTAACTAAGAGAGATACCCGAAATAAAAACTATAAATATAACTATAAAGTCTTTAGGCGTCCCCTTCGCCGTCTTCCTATGGAACGGGCTCGGGAACAACGTCTCCCTGATCTGAAATGGTTAAATAAGGAATGAGCTACACTAACCCAGTAAAGACATCACACTATCTCACCGCCATGGAAGTAAAGGTGGGTATAAAACAAAATGACCAATGGAGCATAATTTATAACAAATTCTTTTATCAATAATAAAATCCTTTACTGTCCACTTACCTCAGCGAGATCCATGAAAACAACATCTGAAAATAATAACCTTACAATATCATGAAATCATATACACTTTATAACACAACATATATCACACCTTTACATTTCAATCATCAGGAAATAGATTTCCTCTTTTACCAGCCTACTAGTATCTCTGGGGATCCATAGGGGGTCCCCTCTACACGTGAACCATTAACATTCACAACCTGATTCCAGGGTCGTCCCCATACCTCGTCCGGTATGGGCGCCAAAACACATAAGGTCTCCATACCTCGTCCGGTATGAGAGACCACGTTCCCGGTAGGGTTCCCTACAGACCCGGTCCATCCACCATCTCCCAGGATATCTAGTCAGGCTGTCTACATTATCCACTTATCAATTCACATAACCTTTTTGCCATTTTTCTTGGTTTCAATCATCCAAACACACACAACATGTAAACCAGTAATGGACACCAAACAAGACAACACAGTATCAGATTCATCATAATACAAACCATAATAAAAGAAACCATGATCAATGCATACGAGACCATAACGTAATTACATCAAACATCATGCTGCATTTAATACTGGAAATTAAATCAAACAATAACAGACCAACACTGTATCAGACTCGGGCTCTATTGGCAACCTTAATCAATTATACATTTATAAAGTCACACAGTACAGTTTAATTATTTATTTAGCTTTAATACCGTGATAGGAAATAGGGTGAGGGGTCCTTACCTGTTTCGGGGTCTGAATTCGACTCTACAGTGCACCTACAAGCTGTCTCTAATTTTTCCTGAATCTTTTTCGGGAAACTGAAACGCACTACTAGTACCTGCACGTGTCCCAAAAAATCCCAAATTAGACCTAGGGCCCCTTTCGGCCAATATCGCAATTCTGGCACGGCGGCTCCGCTGGATTTTCGGCTGGGTTTCGGCTGGATTTTCCGGCCGTTTGGCCGGTGGTTTAGCTCCGGTTTGGCCATAAACGGACTCAATATCGATAAACGAGCAGGGAGGAGATAATTTACCTCAATCGGCGGTCAAAAACTTCCCTGGTGCAGCGGCGGGTGGCGGTGGCAGGCTCCTCCGGCGTCTGGTTCTTTTTCTCCGGCGAGGCACTGGCGGCTAGGGTTTTCTGGTCAGGTGTGGGTGGGGTTATTTATACCCTTTTCCTTTTAATCTCAGCCGTTCATCAAGATTAAATCTGCACCGTTCGATCGCGATTTAATTGGGATTAAATCTGGGCCGTTCTTGCACGCGAAAACGGATCTGGGCCGTTCGATCGCGCACACGCAGATCGCCCACGTAGCCCGTCCCCTGGTCAGCGTTTCCTTGCCATGCGGCGTGTCCTGGTTGGCCAGGGTTCCTGATAGGGCCGCTGACATGGCTGCTGACGTGGTGCTGACGTGGTATAACTTTTCTAAATTGCGTTTTGATCCCTAGTTTCCGATTTTCTTTTCAAAAACACCCCCAGAATTCAAATTTTCACCTATTTTTCCCAAAATCAATTTCAATTAAATCTAAATAATATTTTTACCTAATTTTATCACTATTATTATTTTTATTTTTATTAAATTAAATTTAATTTAATTAAATAAAAAATCAAACAAATAAATAAAAATAAAAATAAATAAAATAAAATTTTTATTTTTTATTTGGGTGTTACATGGGACCATTGGAACCATGAAAAAAATGTGAAAAAGGAACAGAAGATGAAAAGACCCTCATTTATATAAATTTGATTTTCTAGACTTTAAAGCATTATCTGAATTTTCAAGATTTAAGATGTTTAAGGAGTGTCAAATACTTTTCAGTACGTCATAGTTTCATCATGATATATTAATTTGGAAGTATGATAACTACGGTGTAAGTGTATGGATTTTATTACTTATTATAATGAATGAATGAATGAAAAGTAATAATCACGATCACTTATGAACAATCAACTTGTTAGAGTTAGTATCAGAGCACACATTCCTCGAAACCATCCTTGTATCATGAGGCTTAGGATTCTTATGAGATTTAGAGCCAAAATAAATTAAGTAAGACGAACCTTAGGAGATGCTTTGGAACTTCTTTTGAAACATTTGTGAATGAGAGAAGGCAATATTATAAGTCTAAAAGTTCGAAAAGATAGGAGTTTTACAGATTTGAAAGTGATAATCTAGGAATTAGAGAAGTAGGGCTTCACTCCAAAGTTGATTGGAGATAGTAAATAAGTCACAACCCTAATTGAACATAGCACAATCTAAATAAAACCATATGTAGCTTAAATGTTAATGGGAAATTTATTTAATAGAAGCAAGGGAATAAAGTAAATTCTTGTGAGAAAATTTTTCCAAGTAGAAGGAAATCCCCCAAGCGTAAGAAAACCTCACAAGAGGGAGAAAACCCCTAATAAGGAGAAAGATCCCCAAAGCAGGAGAAAATTCACAACAGGGAAAAAATTCCCCTAAATAGAAAATAAACCCTCAAGCGAGGGAAAATTCTCCAAATTAGAGGAAAACCTCCTAAGTAGATGAGTTTAGAGAGAACTTTTCCTAAGTCCACTAGAGACTAAGAAGAAATAAAAATCTTAAAATAAAGATACCTAATGTCGAAGCATGTTTGGAGACCAAATATATATCAAGAATTTGATGGCTTTTGAAAATTCCTCAGGAATGTTCTCTAGGAAAAATGGGGATCCGATTGGTTCCAAACCGAGCATCAAAGTTCTGCATAGGGATCATAATTATGATTTAAATTTCTAGGTTATTTGATGGGTGGATTTGCAAGTGTACAAAATATTGCAAGTAATAAAGTGATGAGTAGAATATCGTTTCACAAGGATTGTATATCAAGTATCAAAATTGTAGAAATTTTACTATTATCTTGAAATCAAAATTAAATTTTTTATGAGAAACTAAACAAATTAATTGAAGCAAAATAATTAAAATTTAGGAGAGCTATTAAAGGAAACATACAAGAGTAATTAATTTCACTTGAATTTTGGATATATTTTAATTTTAATTTCGTAATCGATTTAATCTAGTTTACAATTGTCGAACTATCCTAATGTAAACTTTGGTTTTCCTCCCAATATTTTCTAGATCTATCAATTAACAACTACTAATTTTTTATACCAATTATTAATTTGACTTAACTAAATATGTGATTCTTCGATTCTTCCATGTTAAATAAACTATATTACTCTTGTTTAAGTCTCAATTAACGTTTAATGTTAATATGTCTAACTAATGGAATTTCACTCCCATTATTCTAAAACCATCAATCACAAATAAAGTTATAAGTTGGTCAATTCTCACAACTAAATTAAGTTCAATACTGCTAAATTGCAACCATAAGAAAGATAAAAATTAAACCAAAAATTTATCTTTGATTCAAACTACATCAATTACTCTAATAAAGAAAATTTAGCTAGACATGGTGGATTGAGCAACACAAATTATAATTGAGAAAAATATAATAATATATTAATCAAAATAAATTCTAGAAAAATATCAAATACTAGCATTCGAGTTTCATAAAGAATTCCTGAAAATTCCTACATAAAAATATGCTAAAGAAAAATTAATTAAATATTGCTTGTTTATTTTTCTCAGTTTCTCTCTCTTTCACCAAGTTTGCTCGTCACTGCCACTTCTCATTTTGCGTCTCACCTTCTGCATGTTCACTCCACTAGTTTCTCTTCCGTTAAACTTTTTACTTTCTCGCTTCAACTTTATGATCTCACTTCTACTTTGAATATGATTTTCCAGTAAGTGTGTCGCTTCACTTCTTTTCTCCCATACTTTCTGCCTTCTACTAGATCGCTTTGCCTTTTCTCCCCCCTTTCTATCTTCTGTCCTCACTTATTTATAGGTGGCCACCCTTAGATTTTTGCACTCTTTTCCTATTTAAGCTTCCACTTTTCCCTTTTAGCCGCATCCTCCTCTTCGGAGGCGTACACGCCTCTTTTCTCCATATGCAATTTTTGTTCTAAATAGTGCCATTTTGAAAATTAGTAGCTTCTAATTTCTAGCTCTCAAAACGACATCATTTTAAAAAGTAGAAGCTATGTTTGAATGGATCTGGGTCTAGGTGCTTTAGATATGGAGTTTTTGGCTTTTTTTATTCCTATCTTTTTCAGCATTTTTTTCCTCTTTTCGTGAACAATGTCAGCTGCATTTAAAGTTTGCTTGTAACTTAATTTTTTTTCTTAACTCAAAATGATTCTAATTTATTCAAATTTAAGTAATAAGAGCATAAAAAATATGATAAAAATATAGCACATCATCATTGAATCATCATGTGCTTTGAGGATTAACACATTTTGGGAGATCGAATATATCATGCACTTGGAGAATAGGAATCACTTCTAGTAAATGAAATGAAGTAACCCTAGCTAGGAATTTTCCTAAATTCACTAAATGCCCGAAGGTGATGTAATTCCAAAAATCAATATGCCTAATGGTAAAACATTCAGATAAATGAATAACGATCCAAGATTTGAATAGATTTTGAGGTTCCTCATGACTCTCCTTTCAGAAGAAATAATATTCTATTCTTTTAAATTCCTATATGTTTCATAGGTCAGAAACCCTATGCAATAATTCATCATATGCTGGGTTGATAGAGAACTTTTGTATGAAATGAGTCAAAATACACCTAATTAGGACTCTTTTTCCAAAAAAAAAAACTTTGTTACCCCTAAACAAAGCTCCCATGAACGGAAGCTAGGACAATATGGACATGTCTTGACAACAAATTAATAATAATATGATAAAAAATGCAGCACATAGTCCCATAATATATTAAGGAAACCTGAAGTGATGCAATATAGTAATATATCATGACAAACCTCCAAAATAGGTATCATTAGAGTGGCGTAGTAAAAGCGTGGAGGACATACAACCCACCAACACATGAAATATTTCTCTTTAAATTAACAAGGAGAAATTGAGGATATGATAAACACGTGACTCATATCTTAGGGTAATACTTAAGAATGATTACTTAAAAATTTTAAAAATTTAAAAGTGTAATACCTAATCCTACAAGAGATGGAACCAAATTTAACCACTCGTAACAAAACTAGTAAATAAACCTTCTGCCAAAGGAATTTTTAATGATTGTCGACAATAGCCATGAACTCCATAACTTACCAAGTACATTCTAAATGACTATAGGAATAAACTAATTAATTTTTAGGGTATATTAGGAATCATTATGCTTTTGATGGATTTAAAAAAAAGAATATTATTTAACTAAAAATAATTCATGTAGATGTCGAGTCACCAAGATAAAAGAGGAAAAGGTCTTAAAAACTCTAATATTACATCAAATTCACGAGTAATATTTGGAAGTCAGGAAATTAAATTATGCACTCATATATCTTGGAGGAATGTAAATGTGAAAAGAATAGAAGGGTCGAATCATATTACTAGTGAATTTTCCTATACAAGTACAAAAAAATATAGATTAAAACCCTAAGCCACTGGAATAACATGTATGATATAGTGATAATTAAATATACATAGACTGGAGGTTATAGAGAATATTTTTCAAAATATTTATGTATTAAATTTCGAAAGTAAAAAAAAAAATTGTTTTTATATAGGCATATGAAAATTGGAGAAGATGTAAACATAACATGGCACTGAGATTACCTAGGTAATTAAGAATTTAACCTTGTGGAGAATTGAGATTGTGGTGTCTCGTTCTAAGAGAGTCTTCATGCTGATGAACAAATAAAGATATAATGCTTTCAAACAATATTGAATGATGACAACTATTGCATAAATCATTATTGGGAGATATTCGACTCTAATGAATTTTGAGGTTCAACATGATCCAAAATAGTAGTCTTTTGTAGAAATAAAATAATTTTAAGAGATTTATAATGAAATACCATCAAACCCTTATAGGTTTTGAAATCTCTGAGGTTAAAATGACTCCCTATTAGACACTCTACAGTAGCTCATGTAGATCACCGACATGTTGGGATAGAGTAGAAGAAAGAAAGATAATTGGTCTCAATTTAGTAGGAGAGATTACTAAAAAGGTATTAGTGATTTTGAAAAATCTCCAAACTGTATAGAGTAGACAAAAAAAAAGTTACACGGACAACCAAAGGAAAGCTTTGACTTTTGAGATAGGTGACTATGTGTTTATGAAGGTATCGCCAATAAAAGGTCTCTTGATATTTGGAACGAAAAAGAAGCTAAACCCTCGATTCATTGGGCCTTTTGAAGTGTTAGAAAAAATTAGCACAACTTCTTATAACATAACATTACAACCAGAAGCATCAAGAGTCCACAATGTATTTAATGTATCAGTAAGTACCATCCTTATCCAACTATGTCCTACAATATGAATCGCTCTCGATAAGAAAGAACTTGACATATGATTAGAAGTACCCATACACATACTAGATCAAAGAGAGATAAAGTAATACCTCTGATTAAGGTTATATGACACATCACTCTAAAAAAAAGGCAACATAAAAGTTGGCAAAGATGATGAGAAAAGCAATATGCCGAAATGTTGTTATGTGAACTCACTTAACAAGTGCACTAGTTCGAACATGTACCATATTGGTAAATTAGGATATTGTCTCGTGAAGATTAATATAAAAAATACTAGAATCTCAACTAATTAATATTATTTGGCTAACGACTAAGAGAATGAATATAAATTAATGCTTAACTAAGAAAACAATGAATTAAAACCAATTAATAATCAAGATATAATGGTGGTTAAGATCTTAGAATCCAATCTAAGTTCAAATACAAATTTCTTTAATTCAATCTATAATGATAAACTTTCACCCATTTTCATTCAACTACGTAGTATTCTCTTTCTCAAGATTAATTATCCTACCTAATTCATAATAACACACACATCTCTATGAATTAGTAGGAATCAATGCATTAAATTCAATCATCAAATACATAGAAGATCATGCTAAGTATCTCTATTCACATTCAATCTATTGTGCTAACTTGATATTCTAATGAATAATCAATCTCTCAATTCAATCATTAATCACAAATCAATAAATAGGTGATCAATCTATTTATGCATAAGTCACAAGATAACACATAAGAATTGGAAAAAAATGAAATGTCATATATTAAATAAAGAAATAGCAAAATATCCCTTAGGGTTTCATTGAAGATCCCAACATAAGAGTTTAACTGCTCATCCTAAACAAAAATACAAGAATCATATTTAAAGAAACATAAAATAAACCCTAGAGGAAAGGCTCTTGCTCTCTGTAGCTGTCTTTCTTTTATTCTCCTCATATTTCTTGTTAAAATTGTACCCTCTTTATATAGTTCAAAACCTAATATTTTGATAAAGTCTAAATCTGATATAGCACGTCCCACGGTCGTGTCAAATTGATATACGGTTGTGTCTTCTTCGGAATCACGTCAGTTTTCAGCTTGTAGACATGATATGGTCGTGTCTGCTAGGCACACGATCGTGTCTCTTTCACTGAACGAAACATAAATGCTAACTTTTCAACACATGGCCATGTGTTAACCCAATATAAAGCACACGACAGTGTCTTCAATCACATGGTCGTGTCTCACTCCTCCTTAGAAATAGAAACGCTAGCTTCTTAACGCATGGTCGTGTGTTATGGTCATGTCTCCCGTATCTCAATGTTTCAGCTATTTTTTCGTCTAAATCTTGCTCAAATCCATTCCAATTTGTTTTAAGTCCCAAAATCATTCCTAAAAAGTTCTAAAGACAATCCAATAATATATATGGCCAAAATCAATCAAAATCAACTCAAATGAAATATAAATATATATATAAAATTCAATTATATCATAAAACCTAAAAGAAATTGAATGCTAAATGTATTTATACAATTAATAAAATTATGTCCACAAATATTAATGTAAAAATAAATAAATAATTAAAATAAATATATATAAATTCGTTTAAAAATTAGATATGTTTGAAAATCATATAAATTAATAAAAATAATCCATAGGGACTATAGTGAAAATAATTTAAGAAATTAGGAAAATTCTACAAATTAGAAAGTATTAAATTGAAAAGATATCTTTCATTTAGGGGCAAGTCATAATTTCTAAAATTCCTTGACACCTTAGTAACTGAGGTGCCCTAAATAGCCAATTGACAAAAGAAATGTGGTAGGCCACATCGAAAATATGTTGGATGGGTATGACCACGAAACGTGTGAACCACGTGGCAAATCGCATGGCTGCAAATAAGTAGATATTTTTTGAATGATCCAAATGTCATATCGCAATGGACGACCATGATTTGTTCATCTACTATATAAAATGGATTATTTTTATGAAAAAGAAGAAGAAGAAACCTTAAAAAAGAGAGAGACTGTTGGTGAAAGGAAAGGGTGGTAGAGAGAGAGAAAGAGAGGGAGAGGGAGAGGGAGAGAGAGAGAGAGAGAGAGAGAGAGAGAGAGAGAGAGAGAGAGAGGGCATGCAAGGATGACAAGGAAATCGAACTCAAAAATTTCCTCCAATGACTACAAACACTATCACGTTCGGGTAAGTCTCGATCAGGTGGAAGAAAGCTCAACACCGCCGCAAAGGCATCATTGCACAACCTTAGATCTAAGAGGGTAAGAGTAATTTAGACCCTATATCCTCATATTCATAGTAATGTGGTCGATTTCATTGTTAGTCTTCCACTTTCATTATAAATAATGTAACTATGATAATACTAATCATTAATATTATGATTAGTTAATTGATTTTCAAGAAAAATAATGTGTGTCGAAGGGGTTGAGTGCGAGAACGATGATTTAGAGTTCAAAGGGGTTATTAGTGTTTCACTGAGGAAGAGAAGGCATGACTGGTCGGGCCTGTAGACCTTCGGGTTGGGCTTGAATCCCATAATGGGTTAAGCCATTAGCATGGGTTAAAACGTAAAATGGATAAACTTTGAAAATAGATAGATAATTGAAAATAGCTTGAAAATAGAATCAAAATTGGGTTTAAATGTAATGGGCTTCCAGTCCAAGTAAGAAAATTTGCGTGTTAGAAGAAAAAATAAAAATAAAAAACAAAAATGATCTAAGTTTTGGTGGGTCGAGTGTAACACCCTAAAGACTTTGGGCTTAATTCTTGTGTAAAATCTCTAATTATTTGGGTCCTAATGTCATTAACTCTTTAATTTTTATGTTTTGATTCTCTAATGAAATCAAATTTAAATTAATTTTTATATTTTTGCAAACTAAAATATTTGTTATTTATTTAATTAAATAATTTTTTATTTATTTTAATTTTTTACTAATTTTAAAAGATTTCAAGAAAAACATAGAAGAAAAATGGAGGAAAAATCCTGCGAAAAGGGCTGCAGGAAAATTTTCCCATTCTGGGGGAGTTGCGCCCACGCGCGTGCACGACCAATGCAGAACTTGCACCTAGGCGCACGTCTTATCCGTGCGGGGCGCGAGGCGAGCAGTCTGTGTGTGCAGGACCTCGACTAGTGCATGGGGCAGCGTCAGTAGCGTGCAGCAAGCCAACACGCGTGACAGGTTTGGGCTGCGCCCACTGCCCGATGGCAGTGCGCATTGCCCCTTAGGTGTTGTGCGTAGCCTATTAGGGGATGTGCACCGTCTTTCGAATGATGTGTCATTGCCATCTAGGGGGCGTGCACATCCCTCGTCCGATGTGATTTCATTTTTCATAATGTCATCGTGTGGCTGTTGTCTTGTGGACATCCATCAGTCACATCTGTTAGCTGTCGCGACGCATCAAGTCACTTTTTTCCCTCCCTCTCTCCTCATAGGATTTTGCCACATGGCAGAAATCCAATGGTTCCCATTTTTTTATAAATAAAGACCCTTTTTTCTACCATCTCTTCACCCCTCGAACTTCATTCTTCTATTCAACAAGAAATTCTAATGAGAGAGAGAGAGAGCTAGATGAAGAAGAATGTAGAAAAAACTTCAAGTTTCAGTAAGGAATTTGATATTTTATCTTTACATTCTAAAGAGTATTATAGATTAATTAAATGGAAAATTAAAGGAATATGGACTGATTGGTCACATGCTTAATTATTATTAATATTTAATATTACTTATGCATATGTTATATGTTAATGTATATTTATATTATATGTATAAATAAATACATAAAATGTATATGACAACATGATCAAGTGATGAAGCATGATGTTGTATCATAAACATGAGAAATAATTATTAATATTAGCATGCATGGTATTTAAATGACATGATTCATTAGGCTTTTTATCTATGAAGGGTTCTGTTTCTTCCCCATCTAATTTGAAAAAATGTGAGAGGACCACTTTCTGTAGATGAAGTGTACTCTCTAACGAGAGTAGTAATGCGATGTGATTGTAGGGGTCACCTTTAACGACATACGGTGATGACTATAGTTTATACGTAGGACTATTGTGGTTGGCACGACCGTGGTCACAAATTGTGTCATGGTTTGGCAAGCCGTAAATGTGTTGTAGTTTAGCAAGCTGCAACTTTTTGAAATGATATAAAATGAATTGGCCATTCCACATGGGTAGTTGAGAATCCATATTACTCTCAGTAAATGGAAGTCGAAATAACTTCGTGCAAATAATAAACTAAGATAAAAATATAATATAATTTATTTGATTTTTTCTATTTAATCATGGTATGATTGACATGAATGATATTATTGATATGATTTGATTTGAATATGACATGACTTGCCATAATTGACTTGATATTAATATTTTCTTTAAATAAAGTAAATTGTTTTTATAATTATTGAAATGGACTTCCGACACGGATTTTCATAGTAAGTAAATAAGGTACCCTTTTTGAGTTTAATTAATTTTAAAATCTTAGTGATATTATTTAAATACTATTTTCGTTACTGAGTGCGTGGAACTCACCCCTTTCTATGACCCCCCTTAGATGAGGACAATAGTGAGGAATCGATCATTGACCTACCTATTGAAGTCTTTGAGGATCACATGGATTCGTAAACCGTTTCGATTGCATATTTTATTCCACACTCTAATGATTCTAACTTTTGTAGAGGTTTATATCTAATTTTATTTCGCCTCAGTATTGTAAGATTTGGAACTCTATTATTATTTTATAAGAGATTATAATATTTTATTCTACTGTATATAATTATCTTAAATGCATTTATATCTGTTTATGTATCTAGCACCCTTATACTTTAATTAGTATTTGAGATGTCATAAATGGTATCAGAGCAGCTACACAAAATAATCCCTTACAATTGAGGCTATAGTTTAGAAGACCACTCTAGATACTTAGGATATTTCATTTCTTGAAAACTAGAACACTAACTCACGTTTTCCTTTTCTTTTATAGGAATGACATGGGGGAGATCTTATGTAGAAAGAATTGAGAGACTTGAGACTTAGGATCCTCCAACTAAGGTTGAATTTACCAATTTTTTCTGAGCCATTCAGGGTCTAACCACAATTGTAGGCCAAAACCAAGCAAACTACTATTAACACCCTCCTGCCCCTGACTATCGCCCAGCCGAGAGATCCATTTCCCACAACATAGGCGAGTTTAAGATACTAAATCCATCTCACTTTGAAGGAGGCCTCGACCCCTTAGCTGCAGAAGCCTGGATCCTATAGATAGAGAAACGTTTCTCTATCTAGACTTGATAGAAGAATAAAAGGTCCCCTAGTAGCTTTAATGCCTAACAGAGAAGTCAAACACTAGTGGCAGCTTAAGAAAGATGTTTTACCCACCCCTATCACTTAAGAGATTTTCATGGATGTTTTCTTTGAAAACTTCTTCCCTATTTATGTTCGAGAAAAGAAAGAGGAGGAATTTCAGGACCTCTATTAGGAAAATATAACGGTTGCCCAGTATAAAGCCTAATTGATCAAACTGTCTAGGTTTGTCCCTTTAGTGGTCACCCTTGAGAGTGGTATGGCCTAAAAATTCCTAAAGGGCCTTCGTGCTGATATTTATGACTAGATCACGATGTTGAGAGCCAGCTCTTATGTCGAGGTGCTGGAACATACCCAGTTGGCAGAAGATCTTATCCTAGTCTGACACTAACATATTGCTCGATTTCATACCTAACAATAATAACACCAACCCCAACAACCAAAAAGAATATTGTCTGACTCAATTAGTAGTCACCCTGATAAGAGAGCTCAAGTTGCCCCTCCTCTTACTTTGTCCCCGCCTATTAGAAACCCTACCTGACGTACCTAGCCATGTCAATATATGGACACTTTCATGATGATCAACCTTATTGATGTTTAAACAATGCTTGCTACAGGTACAGAAGTTCTCAGCACTTCGTAAAAGACTGTCCCTAACGACCGAATAACATGGACAGACCAGTAGCCCAGGGGCGTGTTTACCATATTAATGAGCTGAGTGCCTTCACTACTACTGTTGTCATTCAAGGTATGCTTTCTATCTATGACACTACTGCTCGAGCTATAATTGATACAGGTGCTATCTAGGTCTCTATCGCAGTCAGGACAGATGTTCTCAAGATGGCACATGCCTCCAAGTTATCCATTCACTCTAGAAGTACCAAAATTAACCGAGACTTGAGGCGTCAATACTAGTGACCTGAAATAAAGAAAGACATTGTTGATATATCTCTAATGCTTACTGTCAACAAATTAATGCCAAACACTAGAGACTAATGGTTTACTGCAAGGCCTCCCTATTCTGGAATGGAAGTGGGACCATGTGACTATGGACTTTGTCACCGATTTATCTAAAACCTGTTCTAGTTGTAACCCAATATTAATCATTATTGATTGGTTGACCAAGACTGCTTATTTTTTATCTATTAAAACAACAATGGAGAAGCATTGGGAACCCAATTTCTTTCTTTCTATTCCACCTCTTAGAAAGAAAAGAACTTAAATCAATCTATTTTATTTAGCTATTCAGTTAAACCAATGCCTTGCCATATGGAGCCAGGTTTTGTTTAGTATAGCGTGGGCACTATACATCCTTTATTAGGGTGACTGTCCACACCTAAAGCAGACGAAGAAGAAAATTACTTCCTTGGTAGCTCAACACATGTATTCTTTACTTGCTTTCCCTTCATTTATTTGTGCCCTTTGATTGAGTTCAGACTCTACCAGCAAGTTAGTCCGTCTTTACGTCGAGGAGATTGTCCGACTCGACGACATTCCCTCTTCTATTATTCTAGATAGAGATCCCCGATTCACCTCCCATTTTTATGATAGCTTTTAGGAACTCCTTAGTTTGGGATTGTACTTCAGTACTGCCTATCACCCTCAGACCGATAGTCATTTTGAATGTACCATCCATATGCTCGAGGATATGTTATGCGTTTGTGTTCTCAACTTTGGTGAAAATGGTATGAATATACTCTTTTATGTGAATTTGCTTATAATAACAGTTATCATTCCAGTATCAGCATGGCTCTATATGAAGCCTTGTATGGTAGGCCATTTCGTTCCTCTACTTAAACAAAGTCAAAAACTAGCATCACTTGGCATCAGACTACATTCAAGTGACGATTTAGAAAGTTACCATTATTCGCAAGAATCTCGCTACCGCTTAGGGTTGCTAGAATAGCCATACTGATAACCATATGAGACCACTAGAGTTTACTATTGGCGACCAAGTTTTCTTCAATATTTTTCCTTACATAGGTAAAATGCAGTTGGTAAAAAAGAAATTTGAGCTCTTGATATGTGGGACCTTTTTTTATCATGGAACGTAATGGACCCATGGCATACTGCCTTGCTCTATCTCTAGTGTTTGGAGGTCTGCATGATGTTTTTCATGTCTCCATGTTTAAAAGGTACCACCCTGATCCTTATCACATTATTCTTCACCAAGATATGCAGGTCCAAGCAAACATGACTTACGAGGAGTTTTTTTGTTAAAATTCTTGATTGGACCGATAAAGTTCTGCACAACAAGAGGATCCCGATGGTGAAAGTGTAGTGGCAACATCACATTCTGTAAGAGGCAATGTGGGAGCTAGAAAGTAAAATGCAATAGAAGTTTCTTGATTTACTTGTAATAAATTTGGAGGACCAAATTTTCTAAGGGTGGGGGAAATATAACACCCTAAAAACCTTTGCATTTATTTGTTGTATAAAACCTCTAATTATAAGTGCCCTAAGACCATTAACTCTTTATATTTTATGTTTTAATTTTCGAATGAAATCAGATTTAAATTAATTTTTCATATTTTTGCAAACTAACGTATTTGTTATTTATTTAATTAAATAATTATTTATTTATTTTAATTGTTTTATTAATTTTAAAAGATTTCAGTAAAAATAGAGGAGGAAAACGGCAAAAAAATCCTGCGAAAAGGGCCGCGAAAATTTTTCTCTTTCGCACAGCCTCATGTGCCATGCACATGCGCGCATGCGTATGTCCATC